>QXVZ01012404.1:0-25229 GCA_008931825.1 Phallusia fumigata | reverse complement strand
GGTAATCCCAACAACAATCACTTTAAACAAATTGTTCAGGTTTTTTTATTTGCTATATTATTGTAGTACGTTTCGGGTATTTGCCTTCTATAGGTAAGGGACGTGTGTAATTGTGATTCATGAACGAATCCAAGCCTTATTTTAATTCATTAAAGGCTTTTATTTAATCTTAAAAAATACTCAATTGGTTGAACATATTCTTTAGCAAAAATCGTTAAAAGTCAAAATGCTTTGAAGGAGATGAAAGCTGAACAAAAGTGGAAAATCTAACATAGAAACGTGGGTGAAAAGCTGTTTGGCAAATTGCATTTTAAATGGGGAGTAGTTACCAGTTGTCACCGATGCCCAACTATCAGGATTTACATCTTTGTTTCTCCAACAAAAACAGCAACACATGCGTTGAATTTATCAAAAGTATGAAAAACCTACTTGAAAGTTTCACAATCGTGGTCACAAAAACAATTCAGATGTCCCAAAGTCACGTTCTGTGATGAGATCGGTGCGAACGAGTCCTTGATACATCGATTCGCACAAGAGTCACTCGGCGCACATGGTTGCGTCACACTCGGCGTGATCAAGCTAATATCCAAGTTTTTCTCATCTTTGCCGATTTTTCTCTGACTTAAACCACCAACAAATGTAAAAACCACCCAAATATACAATGCATACACACAGCGCTGGATAAGCATTCTCAGTAATTGCGTTCTTGATTTGATGACTTGTAGTTTATGAAATAGCGATGGCAAGTTGGCGGCGTGGGCGGCATTGCCTTAAGCCGCGAATAAAGTGAGTCGACTTCTTCCCTTCGTTGTTGTTCTCGACGGACGTGAATTACAAGAAACTCGACGCGCGGTGGACGCGTGGCGACAACACAAACAAACGGGTGTCCTAATGAAGACCCACTTGTTGTATGCGCAAGCACAGAACGCGTGCGCGGCGCGCTCCAACTGATAACAAACGCTGAGTGCATCATCCCCCGGCGCTGTCAATTATTGCTTAACAATAGAGATGCACCTCAGGTTGAAAGTTTAAGGAAACGAACGTCATTAATTCGAAGCGATGTGTGGCTCGCGCCGTGGGAATGGCGCCACGTGCTATTGCCGTTGTTTGCAGTTGTTTCCCCCTAATCTCTTAAACATAATTTACACGTTACTGGAATGAAAAATTACTTTTTTAAGGTAATTGCTGCAATTAAATACGGTCTTCTTGAAATGATTAAGTTTTGTGGAAAGGTAATTTATCGCAACCGTCGTTAAAAATTATTTTGTTTCGTGAAATATTGTCTTCGCGGTCTTGTTTCAATCCAAACTGAAAAAAATACAGACGGAAATATTTGTGGCCGTCTTTGGTTATTTGAACTGCAAAAGATCTGAGGGTCGACCAGCTTAAAAGTTGCTCCTTTAAAAAAAAATTACTAAGATACTTTTGCCAACAGTATTCTATACTTGTGGATTGCTACAGCCTGCGCTTTTCGTCAATGCCTGGTTGCTGCGCTGGAGACATTTAAACAGAGGAAAACTGCCCCTTGGGTGTGTTTGTTCATTAGCATGACAAAACTAACAAGGAAAGCAACTTGCCAGATGCTACTGTTTAAGTTGCGGTTTGCGCAAAAACTCCAGGGTTGGTAAACAGCGCTAATGATGATAATAATTGATTTTCGGGAAAAGTTGCTGATGATCATCCGACTTTTCTGTCGGTTTAGATTGTCAGCAAAGTTGTTTGCTTTGTTGCAACATAAAAGAACAAATACCGTTGGAATAGTCATGTTAGTTTTTATGACGCAACGTGATCGCTGTCGAGTGCGAAACGCAACACAACGTAGAATAAAGAAGGCGTGCGCTGTACACCACACTGACACAATAAATACCGGAATGTTACAGTTTGATCAAAGTATCAATCATTTTTTGAGGAAAAATTGCAATCTCTTGGTGATCGACCTGCCGCAACTTATAAACAATATTCTACATTAGTGAATTTAACGGTGTCCAAATTGTTGTCCCAAGTCTCACCCTATCAGGATTGGTCGATGGCAAGGCTGGCAAAATGGTTGACAGGCTTTGCACAAGGATCTGTGCATCGCTGAAAAAGAAAAGGTGGTTACGCTTAAAATTAGAAAAATGCTTGACCCAACTCATCCCGGTTTTATGATTGGAAAGATTTTGGTTGTTAGGCAATCCTATTCCAAATGACAAAATACGAAATAGGTTACAAGTTCCATATTGGCTGTTACATGTTTGACTGAGGGTTTTCGGCACAAACCTGTCTGCTGATTTAGTGCGTGTTAATAAAAATAGTGATTGTCAGAGAAATATGCTTGCTGAGGGTATAGTTCGTCGGAATGTATGAAACGGAGTAGTACAAAATTAGAATATCATACGTTTTCTCCAGCTGCTACAAACAGGTTTTCGGCAGCAAAGCACTTTCATGTAATCTTTCCGGTTTCTACACAAACATCGTGTCACTCCACGTGCAGAAATCGCCGATTCCAGGTCCATTTCATCGTTCAGACCGAACTCGGTTTCAAACAACAACGACAAACAGGAAGACATGGCGTCATCGTCTTGGCCATATGTGTCGTTCTGTATAAATAGTAAAGAACCAAGTGAATTCGCGATTATTCATACAATTACTCAATGAATTTGTGCTCAATGACTCAATGTTTCACTGAAAACACTACTCAACTCAAGTCGCAATGAGTAGAAAAAGGTTCGGCTTGAACTGGGAGCTGAAAGCTGATTTTATGATTAATCGTTGTGCAAAGTTGGCAGACTACCTGGACTTATGATACTGGAATAGTTTAAGCTTAACTTGTACACACACCCCAAGCAACTCAAGTATGTGAACGTGTTTTAACAAAACATGTTCGGAATCGTCAAACTTGTTGGCGATTTTTTAGGCGGAATAAAATATTTTCTTAAAAAACTTTACTGAATTTGTGATTTGAATGATTCATTAATCACCACAACTTTACAGCATCGTTCGAGCTCGGGTGAAAGCGGTAGATCCCCACATATTGAAGATATCTTTGGTTTCTTGATTTTTAGTTCTTCGTCGGGTTCATCATAAACATGTGAGTCGTCGTACAGTGGATAATCAGACGAGCTGTAATCTAATGGCAAATACAATAGATTAATACAATAACTAGCAAAGTAATTTGTTGCGGATTAATTGTGAGACCACGAAAAGAATCCGAAGACTTCATTCGCTGCAGTTACGCGTATTGTTATGAAGGCGTAACAGTGTAATACAACCAAAACACTTACCCCCTGATTCAGAGTGATCCATTTCGTAGTCCTGATCTGTAGGCGGTAATATCGCTCGGGCTGTATCGTTTAATAAAATCATATTCAAGATTAATTTATCGGATTCATCATGAAAAATCATTTTGTGCTCGGCACTGTCAACATTTAGTCCGAGAGCGTCAGAGTTTCCATTAACGCGATGGGGATCCACATCCTGATCACCGGAACGCTCATATGGAGTATCTTTCGTTTTGAGCACTTTTTCTTTCGTTTCTGATGTGGAAATATGTAGGGATGTAGTGGGCGCAGGCACTTTGTGAACAACTGGTGGCTTTTTTATATCGGACTTAACAATTTTGGGTGATCTGTTCTTTTGTGTGGTTTTCTTATCAACAACAGCCAACAGAAAATCATCTTGCAGTAATTGGTCACGCAAAAAAGTGTCCTTCTCCGATCTGTCGGTCATACTTTTCACATCTGTTGTCCTGGTGTTTTGAACACCAGGAGCTTCATGATAGTTGTAATTTTCGCTGTTTCCGTTCAAACCATTAACCGTTGAATAGTCCACCTCCGAACCAGCGTCGTAGATCGGTGGGAGGCCGCTGCTATCGAACTCAATTTCGCTTGTAAAGTCGAGACCTCCTTGATGCCTGTTATGGCCCACTGGCGGGATTTGCTCATCTTCTTTATCGCTTCCGAAGAAAAAGATGCCTTGATTGAATTTAGGGAAATCAAATGACCCTTGGTCAATAGAAGGGGAAGTGAATGTTGGAGACGAATGTTCTTGTTCGTCGGCAACTTGTGGCAAAAAATCAAATGTAGTAGTTGCAATAGGAGCTGTGTGGGCAGGAACTGGTGTATTTGCAAACGGAATCGGCACGCTTGACTTACAAAGCTCCACGGTCGATCCGGTTGAATTTCTCGCAGCAAGTGCTTTATTATTCAATGGGTCTTGCTGGAGGGTATCGCCTTCCAATTCTAGAGTGTAATTGGAAAGCATTGATTTGTTAATGGTGAGGCCTTTGTTGTTGTGCCCTTTTTCTGCACTATTTGCGATAAGCTCTGTTTCAACGACGTATGTCGTAACCGTTATGTAAGTAACATAAACTGTTTTAGCGACACCGCTCGAAGGCCTAGTGGGGTCATCCACTTCAGGCGGTGATGTTGGTTGTCTCTCTGTGGGTGGTTTAGTGTTATCTACTGTTTTTGCTTGCTGTAAAACCACATTGGTCGTCGCTGGTTCTTTGAACAACCCTTGCTTGTATGGCGATTTTTCTGGGAAAAGTGGAGTTCGTTTTATCGGTGATGAAGTAGTGGCAGACGCGTATACACCTTCATCAGCATTGGTGGTATCAAAATCTGGCTTGCCCGCTGTTGAAACTCTCGGCATGTGAGAAGACGGTCCCGACTGACCGGGTGGACTTTGAAATTCGGACACTTGTTCATCTTTTTGTTCTGCTTCAGAAAGACCTGCCGTGGAAAACGTATTTGCTGAAGTTGTATCGATCTTGTTTTGTGTTTTGTGCGGGGACTCTGTTTGGAATTTTGTTTGATCAAAAACCGTGCTGGAGACAAAAGTTGACCCAAAATCGGAAGTAGCAAATGTTTCTGAATGTAATTTGGTTGGTGTAACTTGAGGTGTTACATCCTCTTCTGTGGTGTTGCTCTCTTCAAAGGTAAGCTCGCTGACTCTTGTTACTGCTTGATCCGCGGTAAACGTTTTTGCTGTCAGACCGGGAAGTGGTGTGCTTTCAGATTGGCTGATATCAGGTATCTTGTTAACTTTTTCTGTTGATTTTGCATCTACAGTTTTATCGTCTGTAACTAAGACTGACTGTTTGGTTGTAAACGTTTTTAAACTTAGTTTTGCGCTTGTCAGTTCCGCCTCAGTGCTATCGCCATTCCCAGAATCTATCCCCTGTGGTCCGTTGGTTGTTACAGTATGTTGTTCCCATTTTGTAGTAAATCCCTCTTGTTTTGTTGAACCAGGATAGCTGTTTGCAGCACTATACCGCAGGTTTTTGTTGAAGGAGCTAGTAGTTCCACTTTTTGACAAGACGGGCATATAGGAGGTACTTTCTAGTAAGTCCTGAACTCTTGGGGGTGCAATGGATCTGATATTTCGAGTTTGGGTGCTCATTTTCGTTTCCATGTCTGTAGTCAAATCGATGCCAAGTGCATAATCCTCATATTTACCCTTTCGGACGTACGCAGTTTCATGTGCTTCATTTACAGATTCCAGTGTATCGAATTTGGCATCAGGCATAAACATTCTGGTGAATTCTGTCATCACTGAGGTAATATCCTTTGCGGGTGCGCTTGTTGGAGTATTTTCTGTAGGTTGCCAGTGGGATGTAACCGCACCAGGAAGACCAAATTCCGTTCTTTGAGAAGTTGTAGGCATAGTAAATGTTGGCGATGTGGTCTCTAGGTGTGTTGCGAAGTTATTATCGTTAGTTTCTATTAAATTTGGAATTTGTGAGTTTTGCTTGTGTACAGTCCCTTGTGAGATCGATGTGAACGACGATTGATCGTCAAAGTTTAGTTTTTCCTTGTTGGTAGAGACCAAACGGTCTGAGCTATAAGTTGAGTATCGAAAACCCTTGGGTGAATCGATTGCCACTACAGCATCGGTTGTTGCTCCGTTTGCCTGAGATGAAATGTCCCCAAAAATGACTGCATTGCCCTTCAGACTGAAGTCTTTTTGTGGCAAAATGTGTTTAGTTTGTGTCTCCACTCTTGTATTCATGAGGTCCTCGTGTTCTGCCATTTTATGGGTTATGTCTTCAGTAGTCGTTGTTGCATCTTGGTCGTCGGTGTCCCGAGGCGTAGTAGTACGTTTGTTTTTAGAAGCATGTTTTGTGCTGAATGGTGGCCTAACCGATGCCTTGACGAAATCTTCAAACACTTTTGCGTCACTGGAAGGTTTGACTTCTGTTAAACGTGTGGGATCTAACGCAATCGTGGTTGGAGCAAAGGCCACGTCAAACACCGTGGATTGATCGTTATCAACTGGTGGAAGTGTTGTTTGCTGGTCTTGACTTGTTTGCTGATCTTGCAAAGGGACACTGTCCAAATCAGGAGTTGTGGGGTTTAAAGTTCCACCAACAGTTTTGGGGAAGGTTTCAGTTTCGTCCAACATTGTGAACTGGCTTGAAACTAATTCAGGCACATTTGTAGTGAACCGTTTAACGACAGAGGAAGCGTAACGGGTCACTGGCTCTGTTTCTTTAACGTGGTTAGGAGTGCTTGCGTCCTTCTCTTCTGATGAACCTATTTTGTCCGCCTGCGATTTCTGCAGTAGTGTCATTATTCGTGCACTGGTATTGTCTTCTAATGTGGTTTGGCTGGTTGTCGAGCCAAATGCTCCACCTTGTGTGTTAGCGACATCTAACGGTTGGCTAAGGAATGTCTGTGAGGTTTCTTTGTTTGTTGTTCCGGATTTACCTGAAGGTTCAGGTTCAGTCGTTTCCCTCGGTCTGGTCGTAAGTGGGAAAGCAGATTCAGTTTTTGTGGGTGTATCAGTTTGTTCTAACTGAAATGGTGTTCTTTTGTCAACAGGTGTAGAAACCTTTCCTCTATTGTTTAGATTTTCTGGTGTTGCCGTGGAATACGAAGTGATATCCGATGCTCGATTGATCTCCGTTGACTGTTTGGTGGTTGGATTATTTTGTTTCAAAGGCTCGGCTGCTGTATAAAATTGTGTGTGTTGTTGTTTGCCGTTTATGCCTCTTAGATGAGTAACAACACCTTCTGACATTCTTGGGGAAACAAGTTTCTTGTTGGTGGAGATTCTTTGCAGCATATCCACTGTGGGGTGTTTAGGTTTGGTAATACGATGGAAGTCCAAAGGCGGTGACGAAACACCTGCTGTCATTTCATTGGGTATGTGCACTTCTGAGTCCGTACTTTTTTCGTTATTCGTGCTTAAAACATCACCTTCAGACGTTTTCTCGAATGTCATGTTGTCTTCCCCCGTAGATGAAACTATTTTTTGTACAAGAGACGCTACCGTTTTTGACTCGACGTTGTCCAACTTTCTGTTTCCGTTTATTCCTAAGTCATGGTTATGGCTGTGATGATGATGCGAGTGGTATTTAATATCCGACTCCATGGCGACACCACACGGATCGGTGCCATCCGGACAACGTGGCAAGGTACAAGGCAAGCTTTCGATTAATCGATCCTGATTACAAAGCAAATTGGGTTGTCCAACAACAACCTATAAAATAAAATGGTAGATTTACTCGTAAGGCATAGTTAATTTACATAATATTCTTGCCAAGTGACGTTACGTACATCGACTTGCCATTCTTCTGTATTGGCAAAAGGTGATTGGCACACTCTGGTACGTTTACGCGAGCCACATCGTCCGCAAGTTTCACTGCACTGCGACCATATGCTCCATTGGCTGAGAAAACCTTCCACTGAAAAACGTTCGTACCAATTAAGCTAACGGTATAGTAATTTAAATTTTTATGCAGTACGATACAAAACCTATACGGTTACGGGCAACCAACAATAAAATATTTTACAACTAAGACATATTATCGACCTTGAGCTACTTAAAAAGTAATAATACCAGATTAGAATCAATTGTTGTCCAATAAGGCCAGTCCACATACTGCCAAGACACTTACCACGACATTCGCCCATGTTAAGACATCGACGACGTAGATGATAATTTCCGTCGCACAATCGACCATTGTGGGACGGGGAGGGATGGTCACAGGCCCGCATTCTGATTTGGTATCCCTTATTTATCGAACAAGGAGCCGACGAACATTGGCTCCAGGACAACCAATTNTTAAGACATCGACGACGTAGATGATAATTTCCGTCGCACAATCGACCATTGTGGGACGGGGAGGGATGGTCACAGGCCCGCATTCTGATTTGGTATCCCTTATTTATCGAACAAGGAGCCGACGAACATTGGCTCCAGGACAACCAATTGCCCCAACCTCCGTTTACTGGACACGGCTCTAAAATGACACACAAGGTGGATAATGCAAACTAGATCCGATACTCAACATCCTAAACGCTTGGTTGTTTTATAGAACTGTCAGCATTTCAAGTGCCCTGCGATTAGGTCAATGCTTTCCCGAGAGGAAAACCTAAACCGTTGGCATTAAATGTTGCTAATTCGCTGTAAAGCAAATCGTTTTGAAACTTGGTTGCTGCTAAAGACTTTTTAAAGCTAAAGCAGGTCAAGGTTAGTAGAAAACAATGTGGGTCGTTATTTAGTCTAAGTGCGGCAAAAGTTTACCCTGGCTTACACAGTTATAAACCTCAAGTTGACTCCGAATTCCCACCAGTTTTTACATAAAGACGGATATTTTTGGTCCTTTGTTAAGTAGTGACAGGATATAGTTAACATTACAAAATTTTTAATCAGCTGCTATCGTTCGTTTTAAAAAAATCCGTCACCAAAAGACGCATAAGCGACGCCTATGCGGGCTTCTGCGGAAGGTAACTCCGCGGTACAAATCGAATAACAAGTGAAAAAGTGAATGACAAGTGAAACAATTTTTTACCAGTGGCGTTGCAAATTTTAGTTTCCTCGTTTAGTCCACGACAAGGCTCGCTGCCGTTTGAAGGTGAAGGGCAAGCACAGCGACGCGAGCGCTTCGTTGCTCCTGGCTCTGTTCCACAAGTTCTGCTGCACGATTCCCAATCAGTCCACGGACACCACTCTGCCGTTTCTACAAAAACAATTTTCGCGGTCATTGCTATTTAAGGCATACCAGTGATACAAGCGTCCAAATGAGCAACTCCGCGAGCGACAAACTATTTCCGACTGCCTCGGCCCACAGACTTTTACAACTTGTTGATGAGGAGCGGCCTATAGGCTGAGTAATGGGTGTTGCGTTTTCACCTGTCCCGCCTGTGTGTCCGTTTAAGGAGACCTAGAGGTTGGGGTGTTTCAGGAAACCGCAGACGGGTTGTAAAATCATCGTTATTTCCGGACATACAGTCAAATGGAAATGAGAAAATGCGATGACACATAATATCCAGGTCCCAAGTGAGTTCACCTACCGTTGACGTACCTGGACAAAATCCTTCATTGCATGGTACTTGATCTTGGGACGGTCCCTCGCAAAAATTGCCACGAAATGGAATACACTCCCTATACCTAACTGCTGTCCCTTCTCCGCATGTCGCACTGCACGGGCCCTGAGGGGCCCACTGACCCCATGTTCCCGCTAAATACAAAACAACACTGTCAAGCTATTAAACCCAGTCGTAACTGAAACTTCTTACGTTGATGGCAGTGTACTGCATAACATTCCTTGAACTGTCGATCTGGGCCTGGGCAATCAAGCCCACCACATTGTGGCTGGGGCGAGTTGCAGACTCTTGATCGAAACTCAATGCCTGTGCCACAAGTTACAGTGCAACCAGTCGATTCTGACCAGCTTGACCAATGACCGTCCACTAAAAAGTGAAAAAGGACAAATAGTTTCCAATGAGGTAAAACTTTATTTTACTTTGTTACCTGGGCAGCACGGGCTCCATGTACATTGCCGGGTCTGGAAAGCACGTTTGCTTCGCATTCCCGCACACACAGTTGTGCTGCAAGTTCGTCGTCGAGTTTGCCTTCCAAGTCCGCAGGAATTTGAACACGTGCTCCATGTTGTCCATGGCGACGCAACGCCGCGTATCGCCAGGCAAGACTAAAAGGATTGCAGGTAAAAAACGTTTGTAGATGTATTTGACGAATACAACATATGTGCGCTATCAGATAACTACGTTTGCTATACCTGACATGCATTGGGCACACCCCAACCCTGGGCGTGTATGCGACGGCAACAGCTTTGGTAAGATCTAATGAAGACACCCATCTCCCGCCTCTGTCCACCCATAGGAAATCCACACAAACCTATCCCCACGTTAAACGGTCTGAACCCCCGAAAGCAGACGTTGGCACCTGTAATGTTAAAAAACATGCCATTTTCACATCCGTCTAAATTAACGCTGTGCTGAAGAACTTGCCTGTGTAAAGGAGTTGCACTAAGAAAACGACAGCAACAGTTGCGAATCTGTGCATTATGTCAGTCCTTTAAATGACAAAATTCGTACACTGACACCAGAACACTTTGAGGTGCGCTTCGCTCTCGCGGCTTTTTTATTACTGCGCAATTTAATCAAAAACTTCCGATTGGACGGCGCGGTGTGACGTAGCTGTTTTGCGGACACCCAAATCTACGACGTCACTCAACCGGCAACATACGGTCACTTAGTTGTTCGTGCCTAATACGATCGTCATCCAAGGTCAATAAATGATGTAAGTCCTGACGTAATTCGCACAATTTTTCCAATAAACAAAGTGATTTTTTCACTCCGCCTTTGTATTAAACAACCCTGGTTTCACTCTCATTGCACCAAACGATGATAAACTCGACGATTGTAAAAACACAAGAACCAAGGACAACAACAGTTACGTCATTTGCCCTCATTAGTTTTAAATACACGGAAAAAATGCGCAGCAAAATAAGAAAAAAACTCTTTCATCCCTTGTAGTTCATCCTTATTAACTTTTTAGATGCTCTTTGCAAAAAGAAATTAAAAACCTTTAATCTCCCATTTAAAATAAATAACATGTTTCCTAAAGGTCAACTGGCGAATCGATTACCCAGGGCAAATAATAAACAAGCGTACAGTGGCAATAAAAAACAACCCATTTTAAAACATTTTCACTGTGCCACTATCGCGTGCATAATCAAAGGGGGTTTCCTTGGCACTGCATCGTCCCTGGCGTGAAACGGATTGCTGACGATTTCATCGCCGACATCGAACGTCCGTATACCATTCCTGCCCAAATTACTTCATACCACCTAGCGGGTTTCCACCCTGCTGAAATTGTCTCATCATGTTTTGAAGGCCATTCATTCCACCTGTACAGGTATCAGTGATTTTATTTTTTAATTGAGGTGAAATCTGGAAAACTAATCACAGGGATTAGGACTTACCCATTTGGTGCAACACTCGGGGATCCATGAGTTTTGCCATTTGTCCATTGAGGCGAGCCATCTGGGCTGGATTGACGTTTTTATCCATTCCACCTGGCTTGAACAAACCCTTCATGCCACCCATCTTTTTCACCATCTAAACAACACAAGATTTTGCTCACAAGAAACGAATCAAGCTAGCAAAATTTAAGTTTTCCACGGCTGTTATGTTTTTTAACAAAGCACCTGTGCGAATTTTCCATGTTGCACCAGTAGTTCATTGACTTCTTTTGGAAGCGATCCAGAACCTCGAGCAACCCTTGCCACTCTTCCTGGGTTTTTTGAAAACACCTTTGTACCATCCTTATGATCCAACTCTGTAAGTAATTGCAGTTTGTCGCACATTTTTTTTCATGTTGTTTAATACAACTTACCCTCATCAGTCATACTGTCCATAATTGTCATTAAACGTTTCAACCTGTCAGTTGAGTCTTTTTCATGACCTTTCGTCATAAAATCATTGAATCCGGGAATCATACTCTGCAGAATAATGAATGTTAAAACTAAAAATTGACAATAGTGGAGACTCAAAAGAAAGTGCAGCACACCATAATTTGACTGAATGGTCCCATCTTCATTATGTTCTGGAACTGTTCATACATATCACGAAGTGTGAATTGACCGTGTTTTAACTTTTCCAACAACTCTTCATTTTCATCTAGTTTGAGTTCATTCACTTTGTCAATAAGGCCTTCAATGTCTCCCATGTCTGCAGTTGATAATATTTTTACAAGTCAACAACATGTACAGTTGTACCAAATTCCAAAACAGGAAATAATTTATGTACTTAGCAGCTTCTTCACAAATGGTTGGGTCTTAAACATTTCAAAGTCATCAATGTGTTCTCCTGTTCCAATGAATATAATAGGAGACTGTGTTGCAGCCACAGCACTAAGAGCTCCTCCACCTTTTGCGTGACCATCAAGTTTTGTGACAATCACAGATGCAACATCGACTTTTTCTACAATTAATGTACATGTTATCCAGTGACAAAGTAATAAATTAAAACAACAACCAGACAAAACATATAAACCTTCTTACCCTTAAAAGCTTTTGCTTGTGCTTCACATGCTTGCCCAATGGAGGCATCCATAACAAAAATCACATTGTCTGGGTTCTATGAAAACATTGTTTTGTACATGTCTCACAATTTCTCTACTAGTTTCTCTGTTCTGAGAAAGCAATTTCACCCACCACTGCATTGTAAACTTGTAACATTTCTTCAAATAAGGAATCTTCTTGTTTGTGGCGACCACTTGTGTCAACGATAATAATTTCAAAGTTTTCGTCTTTAAACTTGTCCACACCCTCAGCAGCAATTACCACTGGATCAGCTTCAGTGTAACTGCCTGTGAAAGATAACCACTGGATCAGACATTATCATTTGTTGAAGACTGTTTATCTATTGTATTTGTTTGTACCATAAAAAGGGATTCTTGCTTTTGTTGCATTTTGCTTTAGCTGATCAAAAGCTCCAGCACGAAATGTGTCAGCACAAATCAAACATGTTTTCCAGTTCTTGCGTTGATAGTAGTATGCAAGCTGTAGAAAAGTTTATCCATATGTTAGATATGATTTTGCCCCAAAACCACAGTAAATTCAGAGTAGAAGGTGTAAACAAACCTTTGTACAAGTAGTAGTCTTGCCGCTACCTTGCAAACCAACAAACATAATGACATTCGGCTTTCCTTTAGTTGGCTGCCACGCTTTAACACCAGGGTCCACCAACTGCAAACAATGTCAAACATAATATTACACAAGACACTTAATGGGCAACAAATTATACACATAGCCAGAAAAATACCTTTACAAGTTCGCGGAAAACAGAGGATTGAATCATTTTACGCTTGTTTAATCCAGATGCCATTTCATCAAAATCAATCGCAGATCGTACATTTTCCCTGAGCTTTTTGACAAGTCGGATGTTTACATCTGCTTCCAATAGTGCTCTGCAAATTTCACTTAACATGGACTGCAGCACCTTCAGAAAAAAACTGGTTTTAGATTTCAACCATAGCAGAATTAATTACTGAATGTTAAAAGAAACACAAACCTCTTCATTGATAATAGTTGCATTGCTCAATGAACGAAGGGCATTATTGATCTTTCTCCCTAAGTCGGCTAACACCATTATTAAAAGTTTTATTATTTGGACTTTTAGACTTGCAAAAATAATCTAAAAGAACATGTCATAAATTTACATGTTAATTGGTCACAGATAAATTTCCTTTAACAGTATGGATATGAATTCTGTGCTTGCCTTACGGTGAGAAAAAACAAGAACCTCTGACATTAAGTGAAAAAAAGGAACAGTCTAGAAATTGTAGTAATTTTGGCCAAAAAACAGTTTTATTTTTTAGTTTAAAATACAAAATCCCGCGCTCATAAATCTTAATGCAATCTCAAAGCTTTAGCAACTCGTATTTGTAACTCAACAAATTGTCCTACAGTCATAGTCACAACTCACAACCTCATATACAGCACATTTATGACAACGATGATGTCAACAAACGAGTTGACGCAAGCCGTGGATATATGACATTACAAAATACATGAGAACAACAAAAACTGTACGTTAGCATTGTTTCGTAAAAACACATTTTACTATTTTATACAGTAAAAAGTGAAATTTATTGCAAATTAAAAATTTTACTTGACGGAAATAATAGACAGAGCAACAAAAACGAATGAAGAACTATATCCCAACAAGACGCCCCCATGCGGAACCCAAAATAAGTCAGCAGTTTTCTGTCGTCGCTAAAGCCTGGCTTGTTAGTGAACAGTATTTTTGTCAAAAGAAGTAATTTATTAAAAGTTATGTCATAGTCGTTTTGCCTTATTTTTGCAAAAACGCAGTTAAATATGTATTTTACCTTTGCCTGGTTTCCTTTAGTGTTTAAAAGAGGCATGTGTTGTGTACGTCGGTTTTAAGTTTGGCGTGAAACGTGTTATTTTATTTGGAATCAATAATAAATTAAACATGTTTTAATACTCGGTTTTGGATATATTGACGCTGATACGGATAAAAAACTTTAACCGAGGGTCGTTGTTTCTTTATGACGTCACAATTGGAAGAAATGTAGGTTTTTACAGACGTCAGCAGGTCAAAGTAGTTACTTGACTTGTTTACATTTTGTTGGCAACAATCTTCCACAAACGTATTAGTGTTAAATATGTGCATGCATGACATGATACTATGGTCATTGCAAAATAGAGTACTAATTGAGAATGAGTAAAGCAAAAATTGTACAAATATGTCAACAATATTTCCATCATTTTGCGACTGATACTTCTACCATGGTGTCCACAACTATATCGTGTATTACTATAGTAACAAAAGTGTGTACACATGTGTAAAGTGGGGCACAATGTAAAAGTGGGGCACAATTGGTGGATTAAGGTATAACAAGTATGCTACAGCTACATCGTTGTAGAGATGTTATGTGATGGGGCTCACAAGAAAGTAAGTTCTAGCACATTGTTGTCAAACAATTTCCTTAAATGCTTTTCCAACACCTTTTTAGGCACTAAAATAGGTAGTGGATAGCAGTGTTTGTTTCATCACATATATGTATTACATCAATGGGATCAATGTCTAGACGGTAAGTTATTTTATTTTATTAGGTGTTTAATAACTGTTGAAAATTGACAAAACAAATACGCTTCCTAGAAATAGAAACAGACAACATGTTCTAAAAAAAATTAGGAACTAGGTAGGGGCTAAGCTGAGCCAATACCCAAGACCATAATTTCAACCATCATGTGTTTTGATGGACAAGTATTTACTTGAGAACATCACGACCTATCAATTTTTTTGACAAAATTTTTTTAATTTCAACAGAAACTTACTTGTAATTTTGTTGCAGTTGGTTTCACCCCAACATTAGTGGTTCAGAAGCCGAAAACCTTCTTCTTGAGCGTGGGATTTCAGGAAGCTTTTTGGCACGACCAAGTAAAAGTAATCCGGGCGATTTTACTGTTTCAGTCAGGTATAACATTCTTTAAAATTAGTTTGTTTAAAAAGTGTTTAAAAAAACTCTTAGCATCAAATCAACAGTGCCTTATCGAACAAAGTATTTATTTACAATATTTTGATATTTTTACTCAAATACAAAAATAGGTGAAAATCTTAAACTGACAAAAACATAAAATAGCTTTTAAATTCAATAGTTTTTTTCAAATAGCTTGTGGTATACCTACCCTTCATTTGTCTTCATAATTTTAACACAAAAACATGAATTTGATTACAGGCGAGGAGATGATGTGACCCACATTAAAATTCAAAACACCGGGGACTTTTATGATTTGTATGGTGGAGAAAAATTTGCGACATTAGCTGAGCTTGTTCAGTTTTACACAGAGAAACATGGTCAGCTTCGTGAAATCAACGGAGATGTAATTGAGTTAAAATTTCCTTTAAACTGTGCTGACCCAACGTCAGAAAGGTAAGAATGTCAGTATGCAAATTTTTACCAAGACTCCCATGAAATCATAACAATTTTTTGGTGTACATATCCCAACCTGTTTTAATGTTGGACCCTACATTTTTTACAATTCATAGATATTGTTCTCTCCGCTCCGACATATTTAAAGTAAAAAGTCTGTGTAATGATGGATTAAAGAATTGTACGATAAAGGACCTCTAGTAACAAGCCCAAAGTTAGTTGGTTTTAACAAATACTTTCAGATGGTTCCATGGACATACTACTGGAAAGACAGCTGAAACTTTGCTCATGGAAAAAGCCAAAAACGGAAGCTTTTTGGTGAGGCGAAGTTTAAGCAAGCCTGGAGACTTTGTGCTTTCAGTTCGGTGTGACGACAAGATTATACACATCATGATCCGGCACAGTGTAAGCAGCAATTTGTTTCCACCCAAAGTGGCTATTAGTTAAATTAACATGCCATTAGTTGTGCTATCCTGTATCATCATAGTGTGCTAGTTTGTTGATGCAATATTATGTCAGTTATCTAATTTGCAGGTTGTTGTGTAAAATGAATGAAAAAAGCTGTTTTGGGCATGCCTGTTAAATGATGTAATGTCAGCAGTTATAGTATGCCAGCAGAACCTGGTTGAATTGACTCATTAATGTTTTGCACCCACACATTAGTAAATTATTACTTACACTTTTCAGTATGTACCACATCTCCACAAAAAGTTGAAACTTAAGCATTTATTTTAAATTTTTGACCAATGCTTAGAAAGGAAGGGTAAAACATTGTTAATCAAAACTATTTTGGTGTTCCACAAATAAAAATTTGGCCTGCTTTAGTTTATTGGCTCACCAATAGCTAAAACAAGTTTTCATCAAACTTGAATGATGGCAGGGAAATGCTAAATAGCGGAAGACAACAATTTACGGATTTCCTTGTGGGATTCACTTACCTTTGTGTTCTCATGCGTGATCATAATATTGAGGATGTGAGGGTTTCCTTAGGGCAAATTACAAAAGAATTGTGCTGTTACTTTTAAGCATTTTCCGTTGTCATACATGCCAGTAATACAAGTTAAACAGACTTGGATGTGGTACATTTTTCTTATATTCTCACTAATTTATCAAAGGGTAAGGTGGTTTATGCCCTAAATGTTTTGGACTCAAAGTTTTCATACAGTATTTACATTTTTGTTGTAATTGTGAGCTAAAAAAAGAGTTTTGAAACCTGCTACATAATAAAACCAATTTTTTTTCAGGACAATGACAAGTATGATATAGGAGGTGGACAAAAATTTGATTCTCTCACCGAGCTGATTGACCACCATAGACAAAACGCCATGGTAGAACGTACAGGCAGCGTGGTTTATCTCAAGCAGCCTTTTAATGCCACCCGCATAAATGCAGCAATGATTGAAAAGCGCGTAAAGGAACTTCATGAGTCTGATGCAAGTAAAGCTGGCTTCTGGGAAGAGTTTGAGGTCAGTTTTTAATTCAAGTACATAACTGTGTTTGGTTGTAGTAGAAATGTTTAGATTTTTACCTGTATCTGCACTGGGCACTCGTTAGTTTTTGTTGAATCAGGTCTTTGTACGTATGTTGTACTATTGTTTTGATTTCATCTTGATTCATTACAAAACTATTACTTTGTGTAATTACCTTTCTGGCTATTGGCGGCTGATATATTAATACACACTAGAATTTTCATCAGTCTTAATGTATTTTCACTTTTTATTAATGCAGTGTTAATTTTTTCGATAGTTTTATTTTTTTGTGTGTGTTTTTAGACGTTGCAACAACAAGAATGCAAACACCTGTTTAGCCGTAAAGAGGGAGCCAAACCTGAAAACAAGGCTAAAAATCGCTACAAAAACATCCTTCCATGTAAGACAATCGATTAACCAAACTAATATATCTATAATTTATATGCATTGATTTTCCAAAAACTGTTTTGCAGTTGATCACACTCGTGTTGTTTTGGAGGATGCCGATCCAGCAGTACCTGGTTCAGATTACATCAATGCAAATCGTATCAAGGTAAAATAATATGTATATTCCTTAATACAGTTATGCTCTATCGATCTGTTTACAGCTCTGTGGTTCCACTGAAAAGATTGACATAACACTGTCAATTAGAAATGCTTGTTGTGTTAATAGTGCCAATTAGCTGCAAATTAATTGGATATGTATATTAACCACATGTTATTTAACGAATCAAGCTGCGCCACAAAAGTTTGGACTTAATGTTTCTGTGCTTAAATATAAGCAAAAAATAATAATACTGGTAATGTGAACAATTACAGTGTTGTTACCCATATATTTTTACATAGCCTGAAGTGGAAGAACTGGGCGGCTTATGGAAAAGCAAGATGTATATTTCAACTCAAGGTTGTCTCAACAACACCGTTACCGATTTCTGGAAAATGGTTTTCCANTTTTTACATAGCCTGAAGTGGAAGAACTGGGCGGCTTATGGAAAAGCAAGATGTATATTTCAACTCAAGGTTGTCTCAACAACACCGTTACCGATTTCTGGAAAATGGTTTTCCAGGAAAATGCGAGGATCATTGTTATGACAACAAGAGAAGTTGAAAGAGGGAGGGTAAGTTTAATGTCACTATGATTTGTGTTGGTTCACTTTGGTTGTAATTTAAAAAAAAAATGTAAATTATGTCAACAGAACAAATGTGTAAAGTATTGGCCAGCAGAGAATGAATCAAAGGATTTTGACAAGTATAAAGTCCAGAACCTCCGTGAAACTGACTACCGTGATTACACACTTCGGGAGTTCCGATTATCCAAGATGGAGGAGGTATTGTTGTTGACTTTTAAATGCTAGTGTAATAAATTTTAAATGCAATAAGAAANACTACCGTGATTACACACTTCGGGAGTTCCGATTATCCAAGATGGAGGAGGTATTGTTGTTGACTTTTAAATGCTAGTGTAATAAATTTTAAATGCAATAAGAAATTATGTTTTTAGACATACAACTATTATGTCGGTTAACATTTTATTCTATTTATAGGCTGAAAGAATTGTTTATCATTATCACTTCAAAGTGTGGCCTGATCATGGTGTACCAAGTGATCCTGGCGGTGTCCTTAACTTCCTCCATGATATCAACGAACGCTATGTATGCTCCCTTTGCTTTTCATACTGATCAGAAAGTGTCTAACATGTGCCAGCAAAAAAAATTTACAGCTTACAACTGTCATTGCTCGTTCATGAAGAAAAATTCCATCGTATGTTTTATGACAACAGGGAACTTCTTACACCAACTTTCAGTAACTTAAGTTGTTTTATTCATAAAATTTACATGTTCTGATTACAGAGGACAATGGAATGTGGTCCTGTCATTGTGCATTGCAGTGCTGGTATTGGTAGATCTGGAACTTTTATCGTTATTGATCTCATTTTGGATATCATTCGACAACAAGGTCAATAATACAACATTATTTTTATTTGTTTAACTTATATGTCATTTCGATTGACTGTAATGTTTTTGACATGTTTCAAAATGTTGCTTGAAAACATTTGCAAAATATTTTATCCAAATTAAACCCTTCATTTTCGCATTTTAAGGTCTGGATTGTGAAATTGACATTCAACGAACAATTCAGATGGTGAGAAGTCAACGATCAGGGATGGTCCAAACTGAAGCGCAATATCAATTTGTTTATGTTGCTGTAAAACAGCACATTGAGACTTTGACCAAAAGAATGGAAGCAGAACAGGTTCGAAAGTGTGTATAATAAACAAAATTTGCATTTGAAAAGCTTGTCAATATGTTAAGAAATGAAAACAAGCTCAAATTTGCATCAAGGCTTACATTTAAATGTATTTCATCAGATGAACAAAGGCAAAGGAAGGGAATACATTAACACAAGGCAAACTTCAGAAGCAGCTGGCGGTGATGCTGCTGCACATGCTGCTTTACAAAAGGTTGGTCTGCTTTTTATGTAAACATAAGATTTATTACATACCTGTGACATGTATCCACATTGTTTAGAGCCAATCCCTTTTTTTAAAGGAAAGTTGTCACAAGGTATAGGTTAATAATATACAGTAGTGTGACAAGTGAGGTTGGAATGTTTGCAGTATAAGCAAAACTGTTAGGTTGAAACAATGCTGTTTATAACAGAGCGCAAGTAGTTAGTAGTTACTGCGATGTTGACTTATCAACTAGGTTTTTATTTTCCTGCCGGTTCTCAAAAGCCATAGCAGGTAACTGAAACCAGCGGACGTGAAAAGTTATCCTTGTTTGTTGTTTTGTTATCACAAGTTTTCCAGGTGAATCAGCGTAATATAAGACCAGACTTCAAGCCGACATACTAGATTAGAAACAACTATTTTAGGAAATCCAGTTAATGTTCCTTGAACCTTTTTATCTATAAGATGAAAGCTCTGTATACTTTTTGAATCCAACAGTTGAATGCTGGAGATAAATTGTAAACATCTTTACTTCTGTATCCTTGTTCTACATTTGGGAAGACAAGCTATTAACTTCAAATCAAGTCATGAACCGTAGTAGATAATTGTGGGTCCCCTTCCTGAAGGGGACACATTGTTTTCACTCGTTTTTTTTTCCTTTTGTAAATTGTGACGTGTTATCGCTTGAAACCAAACGATGTTTGATTTTTTTAGGTTCGCTCTCCATTTGGATCGCTACCGCCATCACCAGGTGGAATGCACATGCACGCTTCACTTCCTCCCACTCCAACATCTGCCGGGTCAAGGTCAAGTTCTGTGTAAGTTGGTGTTGGTAGGGCTCATATAAATCATGTACAGTAGGTCATATCAGGTAAAGGTTTTGGCGTTTGATGATATACTCTACATCATTGAACAGCAGTTGAAGGCCTTTTTATTTGGTTCGATGGTTGGTGTGGTTCACAAATTTCTGTTACCAGTTGTATGGGAGCAAGGAAAGGTTTTAAACACCCGGTGCCCTATGAAAGTGCCGGCGCCCTGTCAATGCTGTCTGTTTAAATGAAGATGCTTTGGAAATTAGTTTAGACAATGAAAAGTAATTTTGTGGTTCTCAAGCTTGTGGAGATTCAACGTGCACCTTTTTTCCTACAGGACTAGCCTTCCTGGAACTCCATTCCCTCCCTCGCATCGTGCAATATACGAAAATACAAATAACGTGTACAACAACGTGCGAAGCGCACCCCACACCCCTCAGCTGGGACCAAGAAGATGATGGGGGCCCAAGGCCGCCTTCTATATCTCCTGATAACGGCCAGAGCTGCCAAAATGAATCCGCTCCATTCCACCAAAGTTGTGCCACTATGATAAAGCGTCTACTTGTCCGATGGTCGCATAACTACAGTTAATATGCATACCGTTATTCCCTAACGTTCCTTTGTCATGCGGTGTTAGTAGTTCGGTGCTTGACGGCTGCCGGGTATGCGACTGACCAATGCCCATTTTCTCACAGCTTTTAAAGGTATCGACAGGACAGGTATTGTGGAAGGCTAAATAATGCCCTCTGAAAACTGTTTGGTTCACAAAAGACCCGGCCCTAAAGTTTCTGCACATTTACAGCCAGTTTTTCCACGAGCTGCCTTTTTCAATCACGCGTTTGTCGAGTGAAGAGTGAGCATCGATAATATAATGCTGTTGTTGTTATTATATGTTGCGCATAACCCGCCGTTCATCGTGACTTTGCTTCCGAAGAACATTTCCGCAATCGTTTATTGACGGTACGACGACGAACGCATGCGTGTCATCACTGGACGGCAAAGGCGAGCGCAACAACGTTGTTTGAAGACTTTGTTGCACGACTTTTTGCCCACAGATTCTGTATTCCTAGATCTTCCAAAGGCTGTGTTATTTTCTTAAAAAGTTTTGCCGAAAACATGATTATAGAACGTTTAATTTGTCTTTTATTAAGAAACGCGGTTCTTTTCATTTATTACCACGTGATATTCTGGTTAAATAAGGTATGACGTTACAGTATCAAAAANGTATCTTATCCCCGACCCAGTCTGTCAATTGAGAGTCCTACAGACGCGCCATAAATTACATATGCACTCACACGAGTGGGGCATATGCATAATAATCTACTATTACAACATCAAACCATTGAAGGTCAGAGTCAGCACGCTTACCTCGCATGCACGAGCCAGAGCAAATCCAGCTCCCAAAAGAATTACGACGTCCCACGCAAGACGGACCTGGGCTGTTTTCCAGGGCAGCAGAGGCCGTGAAGGTCCAGGTTTCTCCGGCACTGGACTTTCCCTATTCTTCTTGCGCCAGAATCGAAATGGGTTTTTGGATGGAAACACGAACAAACTAAAGCTGACGATAATCGCTGAGGTAGAGTCTTTCATGAGCCTGAGGAACGAATAGTGTACATTTTTGTTTACTTTGATCCATCAGTCGTATATCGCACTTACGCTTTGGGAAACAGTTCTCTCCATCCGTCGACAAACTTTGGATCTCTTGTGAGCCAAAGCAATGCCAGTACAAAGAAATGACCCAGGACTGCCAGTTCCCCAAACCTGAAATTAAGCCTTGTTCAAGCATCGTTTTTTCCAAAAACAAAAGTTTCAAAAAAGAGCCTAGGCGCTCCAACATGCATAGAATTTTACGTAACTTCTATTTAAAAGTATGCATCAGAACAACTATAAAAAACAAAGTTACTTGACAGGGCCCAGGTCTTGGTAGGCTTTCTTGATGTAGGTCGACACTCTCTTGTCATTCTCGCTGTTGCTCTTCGCCCACAGGTTTCTGAAAATCATAATCTTTGTCATCGGCGTTAACTTAAAATCACGAACAAAACGTACACGACCAACCTGATGCCAGTGAATCTGATTTGAAGCCAAATCCACGTAAGAACGAGACATACCAGAGATATCGGCAGACTGAATCCAAGCCATGAAACGAAATCGACGCTTTCGGATGCGCCTGTCCCAAATCTAGAAAACCAAGCGTTTTAAATCACCGTATAACGTAAACAGTTGCACACCGACTTACACTGAATCCAGGGTTCCGGGTAGAATCAGATTTGCCGGCGTTCCGATTAGAGTTGCAAAACCACCAATGTTGGCAGCATAGGCAACGCATAGCAGCATCGCCTTGCGTAAATTCTTGGTCTCTTTTCTGTGTGCCTCCCTCTGTGGGTGTTGGTGATTTTATGATGTGTTGACTTGAAAGGCATGTATAAAAATTTGAACGAAAAGCAATTTACCTTTCTTTCTCCGCCTTCGACAATCGTCACCGCCGCAATATCATCTGTAAAATAAAAAATATGTTATTTTAAAACTTTGCTCTGGGTTAAAGCCTTAGTTTAAAATTTACCTCCAGACCCAATCATCTTGTCGCCGCTGCGATTGTTTTGATTTTGATTTGCCAACGACTCTTCCTCTGGACAAAAGATACAAACGAAATATAACACAAGCATGAAGTCAACCAAGCAATATTACACCATATTTTTACCTTCTGTTTGCGGGTACTGTTTACTTTCTTCCTAAAACAGCGAAATTAACATTATGTTTTTTAAAGTAAACCCAACAAACCAGTTAAATTTTCACTTACTTCAATGTTTGTCATTTGCCCGTGCACCGCCATCGCTATAGGGACCATCATTGCAGTGGTAGCAGTATTGCTGATCCACATAGAAAGCAATGCTGTTACCGACATAAAACCCATTAAGACCCTGCAACGCATGACACAAGTTTAAGCACATTTAAGGCTTGAGTTCTTTCAAATTTTTTTACCAGCAGGGCTTAGAGCCAATAAGCATGAGAACCCTGAGAGCAATTCGCCTGTGTAGGTTCCATTCTTCGATTGCTACTGCCATAATAAGGCCGCCCACGAATAGAAAGTTGAGTTGTCGCATGTAGGACATGGAAACCTGGAAAATAGGTAACAAGTGGTGGTATCAAATACAAAACGATAAACAGCCTCAAAGAGACTATTGTGTAGCAAAGACATTCGCTTTGGCACCTCCCGTAAAATTAAACGATCAACGAAAGGATGTTGATCGACCAATAAATTTTCCACGGAAAATCGTTAATTTTATGATTTTGGCAAATCACCAGAGCACAAACGGGTTAATGTTCTGGAGCAGGGCAATAACAAAAGCGTGCTGGTTCAAAATCGCGGTAGCCTCCACTCAATACAAATCACTGTAACATTGTACGTTTCGTCATATGCCTGCGTGTACAATCAAAAGCACCGGTAAGTGCTCTTAGCTTTGTTTACCCTGTCAGCAGTTTGAATGCCTAACATCGGGAACAGAATGATCGGCAAGAGCGAGGTGACGGCCAGCGGACAGGCTTCCGTTGTCCAGTATACGGCCATAAGACACAGCGCATAGGCACATTTTGCCACCTGCAATTAACGAAAACAACTTAAATGACGTTTGTTTGCAGAAGCAAAGTAAGCTGAATAAAAGTAGTTGTGCGCCAATGTGAAACCACTTGCTCTAGGTCATATAATTTAATAACGCCTTGTTTCACCCTTGTGGTAAAACGTTTCTTGCGAGTAAACCGCCACCTATTCCTTCACGCTACATCAGTGTAATACAGGATTACCGCAATATTACAGAATTCAAAATGTTAAACACATTTTGTAATAACAACTTCTTTTACTCACCGATGTTTGTCCGATCACCACCAATGGCAGCAGTAAAATCGGCGTCAGTACAATAATAAGGCTGTTTCTAAATCGCCACAGAATAACAAGTGCATTTCGTAGGCCCATATTTAGTTCTGTTCAACACAATAGGGCCTGGATTATATCAATCATGGTTGTGTCTGCACTGGCTACGTTATGCTACAACGGCTTGGAGAACTGTACTAGTATTCGGTAGTGGTACTCGTCACAGTTGACCTCCGCCAGTTTTCTTCTCCAAAGTAAGAGGTCATGACACGTACATGACAGTTTGATAAAAGAAAATTGGTGCGTAGTGCAACATATTGGCATCACTGACATAACCTCAGTCTACAAATCATGTGCCTTGTAACTTTACCGCAAACGTGTTTCATTTATCAGAGAAGAAATTCAGATGCGTGCATTCGGGTTTAAAACACTCTGGGCCAAAATATTGACTTGCCTCTTTAGAACTCTAAACACCAAAAAAAAACAAATTTGCAGTCTCAAGTCCATAGTTTTAATTCAAATTGCCACAAACCCAACGGGGGACTTTCTTTGTTGCAAGAAGTTGATTTTTTTACATTCCTTACCCACTATGCGTACAAGTCTAACCTTTTGCCCTCTGGCTTCGCAACTTAAGCGCTTTTATCTGTCTGCGTGCGCTGTTTTGACTTCCTTTGACCTTGTCTGGTAGACCAAAGATCGTCAAAGAACTGAAGCAGTTAAACTTAATGCGGCAGTGCAGGCAACTCTAGTTTAACAGGCGGGTGTGTCCTTAACGGATCAATGCAAATGCCCAAAGTGTCGCCTCCTTGACACAGTTGACCATTGCATTGGTTTACGCGTCGAAATTTGGTCTCGCACTGTATTAACTACACAACTTTCCGCCAATGGGAAATCGGCATAATTGCAAAGCCTTCCTGTAAGCCATTAATCTTCAC
>QXVZ01012400.1:0-16904 GCA_008931825.1 Phallusia fumigata | reverse complement strand
CGACAATTAGTAGTCGTCCAAGGAAAAAGAAAGAAATCTGTTTTCGGAATGCAAATTGAAAAACATGGTGTCGTGACTTGCACTGATGTTGGTAGAACGTTTGTGTACATTCGCTGATGAGCGCACACATTGTTGTTTAAACTACCTCAACGGCAGTAAAGTGCTCTGTATAAGCTCAGGTGGTTACCGTCGCAAATAATCGACATACCTCAAATCTTTTGTAAGCTCCAAAGCGGACGGTTTTTATAAGCTTTGTTTTCCTAGACAAAGATAAACGATTTTGCTGATAAAAGTTCGTTGAGTGTAGACTCACATCAATAAATGGCAAGCGCACACAGAGTTTGGGAGCAGCTCGGCTAATTTCTGGCCACATTCGACCTCCCAACCTCTTTTTCCTGATAAGATTTGATCAATAATTAACCATCGCATTCGTGCTGGCTGAGCGATGAGGAGTCAACTTGCGTTTCGACCCGATTCATCATGTACGTTCAACGTTTTAAACAGCGCTGGTAGAAAAGTAATGTGTAAATCAAGAATCGATCATCGCTGGCAGTTAGTTTTCGTTTTGTTTTTGTTGTTGTATGGAAGTTGTGCCAGCCAACAACAATACTCGTTTCAAGTTGAACTGGTACAGAGAAACTGGAGTCACTTGAGCGATGCGGAATTGGATAAGTTGTATCGAGGTATGCCCTGTAAAATTTATGTTTTGTTGAACAAATTACGACTGGAACTCAAAGGTTCATATGTTCCAGTCTTTGGCATAGCAAGTCACATTTTAGTCGAGAATAAATATAACTAGAGGAGAAACAAACTAAAACTAAATTCATCATGAAAGGTCGGCGCTATTGAAAATTGCTGTGCTATTCGTTGTATCACTGATTTGGTAGTGTTATAGGTTGGTAACGAAATAAATAAACACAACTTCTTTCGTTTTTTTGTAAGGCATTTCAAATAATTTTAAAACGAGTGGCTTACATTTATTTTCCAAACGCTATTTACGCTATCTAATATAATACTTGCTTAAGTACGGCTACATCAAACTTTGATTTTTATATGGCATGTACCCCAGCATATTAGCTGCGGTAAAATATCGCTTTCGCAACGCCGTCAATGATTGCCTTGTAAATGAGGCACGTTCGAACACGAATGTTTGATAATCGGTTTCAGTCGATGATGTCACAAATACCACAACAACTCTTCGACAATGAGGCAATTGCCTTGAGTTATTTGCGTTTTATTACAGTTTCGGAAATTGTGTATCTAGGTGTGTAATGTATAGATAATGAAACAAAGTCATAAAGCGATGCTGCACAATGATTCTTGGGTTAAAAATGTTAAAGGTCAATGACCCATGGACAATTGCCAACACTCTAGAATACCGTTTGTGTTAAATTCGTACACAATGCTAAGAAACATCTAAGGGAACATTATAAACAGAAAAGTATAGTGATAGTTTGAAGGCAGTAACAACCGGTTCGAAAGTACTAAATCTAAAACACACAACATTAGGTATAACTATTGGTTAATGTGTGTCGTGATACTTTAGTATTTTGCCAATATATAATTGGTCATTACAGCAGCATGGTGACAGTTAACACCACAGCGCCAAAGTCGAAAGAACAAAAACGCTGCAATGCGGATTTTTTACTCCTTGCTCTTAACTAGTGCTTGTTGTTCGGAATGTTGGATTTGGAGTAAAGTTAAGCAAAAGCTTTTTAAAACCTCTCTCCCAAATTCAAAGAGTCAGTAGAGGTGTATGAGGAAGGCTGCGGCTCCGGCGGGACAGAAGAACCTACGACCGACTCCACAACACCCACTAGCATTACAACCATCGGTAGCACTACTCCAACATCAGCAGGTTTGCGCTGCAACAGTTTGTCTCGTACTGCAACAGTGGTACAAATTGCTTATATTTCTACAGTACAAACCTGCCCTGACAGTTGCGATGGTTGCTCAGGTGGTTGCACACTAATTGATGCGACCTACTGTGAATGTCCGTGCATTGAAGGCTTTAAACCTGTTCCGAATGGATGCGAACTACGTGAGTCGAAAATCGCTTTATCAAATGGTCTGTCTCTCGTGTTGGAAATATCTAATTTGTTTTAGTAACCTGCAAACTCGACACACTAACCTATACCGACAATACAACAAATGTAACATTTCCGGAGACTGCTGCCGGATATTCGAATTCTTCCATTGATGTATGCCCTGGGGAAACCTCAAACGGTACAACATAATACATTGCTTACGCTCTCCAATAAATTAGCATACATAATCACCATATAAACATCAAACGGCAGAGGGACGCCCGTATGGCACAAGAGTATGTTCATTAGAAGCCAAGTGGGGGGAACCGACCTGGCTCTCGACATGCAACGTAATACTAGACGTAAGTTTGTCATGTCCATTTTTAAACTAAATATTTGATTTTGACGCCCGCTTTTTTAAACAGGACTTGGCCAAAACAGAAATTGAAACTCCTGAGCAGCGATTGGAAGTCGCAAACGACCTCGAGGTTGTGTCTTCAGATCCTACAACTCTTAATCCCGAAAGCGTTACTTCAGTCGTCGATGGACTGGAAAACGTCGTCAATACAACCACGCTTGATACAACTGTAAATACAATAATTGAAGAATTAGTAACCAATATAACCTGAATCCAGCACTTTACTATTGCTACGCTAATGATAATGATTATGTGTCAAGCCAATAAACTGCAATCTCAACTTGTTAAACAACATATGTTGGTGAAATTTTATCTCGTTACATTGTTACCGCATAATGTTGTTAAATTTCTAACCAGCTTATTTCGGTTAAGCAGAAACGCCATGCAATGGCTTGGATCATACGTGTTGCCATAAAACGTGCTGCAGATTGTGTTTGTACTAAAAGTTAGATATTCGCAGACATCTTCGTCGGTTGTAAACACAGTCGGAAATCTTCTTTCTGTACCGGAAACAATCCAAGACGACGGACAAACTGAACAGTGAGTGAAGTAATCACCAAAAACGCGGCTCAGTGCTAAGGTTTATGCGACTCAAACCCACGGATAATATGACTTTATGATGTTCTACGTCAAGCGTAAGGCAACAAACAACAACAGTTATGTTTGTTGTTCATTCCAAGATTGCACCAATTATGTCGAAAATCAGCAATAGTTTTACAAATAAAAAGCAGGTACATTTCTTAATTTTGTTTGTAGACTATTGAGCACATTGGACGCTGTTGGAGAAAAAGTTGAGCTCGCAGAAGGAGAAGAATATCAGGAAGTGACAAGCACCGTTGCTATGGCTGTTGTGGATCTAACTCCCACAAGTAAGCTTGTAAAAAAACTCACCTTTCAAGTCTAACGTGTAAGCAATAGGTGCACGGAGCTTGACTGGAGTTGGTTACGGCGTTCGAGATTTAAGCACGATACAAGAATACGGATTTCGTTCAGATCAACTACAGATATTTAAGGGGGGATCGACAGTAAATTTCTCATCCTACATCAACATTCCTCAAACGGCGTTGGAAAACGGTTTGAAAGTGTTTGCCAGTTAAAGATAGACATAATTTTGTTTTACTTTTTTCAATTGCTTTGAAGTGTTACTGTTGTAAATGATGTGGGTTTTCTACAATTTTGATCGATGCACAAATGGAGCGTTTAAAAGCACTTTATTCCTTTCGAAAATGCCCTTTACAAGCAAAAGTAGCCACCACATGAATTCTGTGGGACTACAGTTGCGCGACAGAAGCTATATGCTTGATATGTTCCAGACCGAATCCCGGGTAGTCTTATTTTAAATTCGCCACTGNTCGATGCACAAATGGAGCGTTTAAAAGCACTTTATTCCTTTCGAAAATGCCCTTTACAAGCAAAAGTAGCCACCACATGAATTCTGTGGGACTACAGTTGCGCGACAGAAGCTATATGCTTGATATGTTCCAGACCGAATCCCGGGTAGTCTTATTTTAAATTCGCCACTGTGTAATCGTGCACAACTCAAGTACATTCACAGCACGTTAAGATTGAAGGTGCATTAGTGCAGAAATCGTCCTGAACCACGAGTGCTTAATAAGATTGTTTATTCATCCACAAATGTTCATCAAATCGTACGTTGCTGCAAACAGGCAAATATCGAGCCAGCTTTTACGCCCTCATTGATGACGCCTTGTTTCCAAATGGCACCAACGATGTGTGGAGTTACTCTTCTTCGGTGGTTCTTTCAGCTTCGTTGCCGAATGCAAGCCTCTCGGAAATCAATAACCTCAATGAACCTGTCGAAATGAAATTCGCCCTCCAGCCACGGGTAAGGCGAAGGGTGTTGCTCAAGTACAATGTATAACTTTCAACCAATAACAACAGGAGAATGGAACCTATCAGCCCGAGAATACCAATTGTGGCTTTTGGAAGGATAGTAGCTGGTCTACACAAGGCGCCTCTGTGAAGGAAGTCGTTGGCGATACAATAACTTGCCAGTTTTCCCATCTGACAAATTTTGCAGCGTTATTTGTAAGTCTTTAACCAACTTCGGTTGCAAATTACGAAACTGCCTAATTTAGCTGCCACTTCTAGAACCCCAACTACAGCGAATCAAGAGCTTTGAATCTTATTACAGTTATCGGCTGCTCGATTTCGATTGTTGCTTTGCTCGCAACCATACTTGTGTTTAGTTTTGACAAGTAAGTTTTGCTAATTTTTGTTTTTTGTTCAAACTCGTTTTAAACCTTAAAGCGCGAAATGTTTCCTTCACAATTTCCTAAATTAGAGAAATTTTAGATAATAAAGGTGACGAAGAGTATAGAGGTAATATACATTTGTAGATATGGGTAAAGCCGGCACTTAACCACGAGCGCCTTTCAGTAAAATGAACTAGTTCGTTTCAGTTCAAAGAAGGCACATCAAGTGTTTGTCATTTCTCTTTAGAAAAACTCGATCCCAAGGAAAAGGTCGGACTTCGTTTTTAATGGTGAATCTGGCAGTTTCCCTCGTACTTTTAAACGTTTCCATGCTACTCAGTGAGATGGACTTTGTGATTACTACCAAAGACGCATGCCTTTCAATTGCCGTTTTCATCCACTTCTTCATGTTCAGCTCATTGGCTTGGATGCTGGTTGAAGGAGTGATGTTTTTTATCACAATGGCTTACGTAAGTTGCATGTGGGTGTACTTTAAATGTATGTTCATCCTTCTTTTACCAAACCATAGACTTTGGGGTTCTGGGTTGTAAATTTCCCCTCCCCGCATCCATATTAACCATCTTTCAATTAAGATTTATTGGGAACAGGCCTTTTAACTTGGCAACCTCAAAAGCACATTTTTCCGACTTCAATCCATTTGTTGCGAAGCGCTTCTATATCGTTGTGATACGTTTCAGTCAGCAGCTTAGCTTTCATTTCATGCGAATTGAGTAGTAATATAAAGACTTTTGGTGCCTATAACCATGTGCTACTTACTAAAACCTGTATGTTGCGTTTTAGCCAATCTACATGAGCCGTGTCATGAAGAACAGATATCTGTTTTCGATCTCCACCGTATGCGCCTGGTTATTACCAGCGATCTTTGTTGCTGCGATCGTTGGTGTTGATCCAAACAATTACCGACGAGATGACGACGCGTACGTACCAGGGGACACCAAATGATATCATTGTTTTTTAAAAGGATCCTATAATTAATGTCATAATCCTTATGTTCTGTGTGTGCTCAAAGGGAACAACGTTAGATTTGTGTCGTAAATCAATGTGTGTTTGTTTTTAAACGCGGTAATTTGGACCGGTCGATAGCTCGTCGAAATGAATCTTGCTGCAACAGACTTTGACTTGAAACCGTTTTAAACTAATTACCTTGCTGTGTATTTAGTTGCTGGATCAACAATAACGGAATCATCTATTTTGTTGTGATTCCGTTCTCCATCATAATTGGTCTCAATCTGGCACTGTATATCGTGGTCATGTACCTGTATTTTCGTCAGCGCAAGAGGCACAGATCGGTGGGTACAAAAATATTTTTTAGCTTCATGTAACCTCGCTTTATTGCAGATAACATGTAATCACTGCAAAATATATTTCATCTTATCATTGTTTGAACTGTTCGGAAAAGGAATTTTAATTAGTCGATTAAACGTGTGGTCACGGGTATGTGTTTTTACCGAGCGTATACAACCAAACTTCAACTTCATGACGTGTGTGCTGGAATATTTTGTCGGGTCATAACCATAATCCCACCATTACAGGTTGCTACGAGACGTCAAGACCGAAGTTTGTCAGATTTATTGTTGTCACTTGCTTTGTTTGTGGCCATGGGTGGAACCTGGATCTTTGCTATCGTTTTGCTTGCCGGAACATCGGACACTTTGGTCACCGTATTTGCCTACATTTTTGCAATATTAAATTCACTTCAAGGTAAAAAAAAAACTGAATTGAGTAATGTGGCCATAAATGATAATAATATGACATTGTGTTATAACTAGCATTTTTTCAAAATTAAAAAATGATCGCAAACTATTTTTTGCCACACTACCTAAAAAATTCCTTACTGAGAAGTTAAATGGACGTTACTGGTCCAATTAAAAGACTTAACCTGTGTACTTAATTACCACATGCAAAAATCTTTTGTCATCCAAAGTGTAAGAAATTGTAATTAGTTTTCAACAAAACAATGTACTTTGTAAACAAACCTATGAGCCATTTTAACCTTTGTCTTGCTGCTGCTCTTGACAGGGTTGTTTCTGTTTCTGCTCTTTGTTGTGCGACACAAAGTTGTCCAACATCTCCGCAAAAAGCAGCCACAACAATCGACAAGGAGCGATGAGGGGGTCGGGACTACAAGAACAGGCGCCAACTACACCATCCCGTCCACTGAAGTACTGGACTGGATGTCCCTGGCCGTCCAGATTCCTCGCCCCTCTTTGAAATATGAGCGCTCAGCCGACAGATAAATGTTTAAGCAAGTTTTCAAAATGTTGTGTTTCATGAAAAGTAAGTTGTAGTTAACTAGTTTGTCGCTTTGGATTTAGACAAAGTTTTATGATGGGTGGATTTGTAAACCTTGCAACTTTTCATGATATAAAGCAATAGTAATGTACCTTTGTATAGTTCTTCAAATTGAAGTTCAACTTTTATATCGCGAACGTATAAAGATTTGTTTCCAAATTAGTTCGTACCACGTTTTGAAGTAGACTGGCAACTTGTGTCACGCGAATAACCAGACCCAGACCCATGGGTTACCCAGGCTGCGTACACATGTACTTTAGGAGCAACCATAACTGAATTTAATCAAAAATTGTTTAGTATCCTCAGATTTTACATTTCAATACGTTTAACCTCAGTATAATTTACAATGGACTCACCAAATCCCGTTATAAACGCTGGAACAGTAATTTCTGTCCTGTTTTTTTATTGTTTCCTTTGAGCATTAATGATTTACTTCTACATTGTCACGTACAAACAACAAACATCAAGTATATACGTGACATCGCCTTTTCAAACTGTTGTGCTGTTATCATATGGAGAGAATTTTAAAAACATGCATGCTGCAAAGAGCTTAACAGCTGTAAAATTACCAATATTTGATTAGAGTTTGTATTTTTTAAAGTTTTGCTCGACTTTGTCGTTTTTGAAAACATTCATTGTGATCCGAGGCTTGGCGACTATGTTATCTTGTTCGTGCTTTGTCGCCTGTCGTCGATTTTTAACTTTACGTTTGTTTGATAATCCAAATCCTTTTTATTCACCATTATGAAGCAGTGGCCGGACACTTGTATTTAAATCCCTAACGTTCAAATGGTATTTCTGTATTGGACGCATATGTATTTTCTATCGGGTAAACCAATGCACGGCATTTCACTGTAAATGATTAACAGAACCAAAATCAATACAATATTTAAATGTTGATTCAAAGTCGATCGTGCATCATATCACCTAAACCTAAATGTTTGACGCAACTGAGAACGTGCAAAAGCATACATTACTGTCGTAAGTTAAGAATAGAAGGCGTGATAACAAGGGAAGGTATTATAAGTACAAGATTTGTCATTTTCTCTTTCCCACACAGCTCGTTTTGAGGTTTCAAACCAAATTGAATTTATTACACTGTACGGGCATGTACATAGAAGAAAATAAATAAAGCAAATAAATCAAAGAGCGTGGTTTCTGGGTTAGTGATGGGGCTATGGAGTACTGAACCCAAATGTAAAAACATTCTGTTTGTGACTTTGAAAGTTTGTCGACAACTTTGTATACAAGGGAAGATCCTTAAATGCTTTGGTTGTGCAGACAATTTTCGTTATTTTCTTCGCATTGTCCTAAAATGTTCAAACGTTAACACTCAAACGTATGTAGTTTGCTGGCGTACTACAGAAATTACGACATATAATATAAAGTTTTTCACAACAGGAGCCCTTAAAACTGCTAATACGCTTGGCACTGGGTATTATTGGCTCACGTCTACCGTCATTCGTTATTTTAAATTTTTACAGCTACATCCGCGCATAGTTGCTGCATCCATTACATCCGAGCCATGTTTCTGGACAATTAAGGCGAAACTGCGCATTGTAAAAAAGACACTGTATAAAAAGTAATTTAAAAATACTTTTGAGCGGAAAGGCGAAATGAACCATCGAAAAAAACAGGTCCCTTTACCCGCGCTGGTATTTTAAGTTGTACCAGCACTGACAACATTGAATGCTCTCCAGTTATCAATTTTAATAAACAAAATGATTGTTTTATCTATTCTTACTTTAAAACGAACTTTTAGGTCAATGTTATTTTTTTAACGTAAAAACTCTGCAAGCAAACAAACACTTGACGGGTAAGTTCAATCTTAATTATAGCCCGATGGCTCGACGTTGCAACAACACAAAATCAAACAATCTCAAGGACTTCGATCCATGCAACCTTTGCACGAGTTTTGTTTTCACGTGATGTAGGTTCTAGGACTGCACACACCACGTGACCCAACAGACAACACAGGATTAACAAGGTGGTAAATTGTAAAGCAGGGTTGGCAAAAATATTTGACTGAAAGTTAAAACACGTTTGTATTCTCCCGTCTCCACCAATTTACAACATTCGTGCATCGGGCAAACGAGTTTATTTTGGTTGAAGCAGTAACTTGATGATTTGAAGTGTGTCCATCACAGCCTTCTTGTGGCAAATCGATGTTTAAATTATAACATAATAACCCAATATGCAGGTGGACTTTTTTAACCAAACATACGAACGAATGTTAAAAAAACAAGTGCGTAACATTTCAAACCGGCTTTTGTGTTGACTCGNTTAAATTATAACATATTAACCCAATATGCAGGTGGACTTTTTTAACCAAACATACGAACAAATGTTAAAAAAAACAAGTGGGAAACATTTCAAACCGGCTTTTGTGTTGACTCGCACATCTTTTCGATCAAGTATTTTTACAATTAACATTCCACAGCAAAAACCATCGCAAAGGCAACAATGCCACCCACAAAAGAATATCTAGATGTAATATTAACTTTTAAATGTCCCCATCTATTTACACTGCGACAAGTTTAAACATTCGGGCGGACATAAACTCTTCAACGTACCCTGTTTGCGTTTGGGTAATCGGCTTATTGCCCTCGGTGGCTCGATGGCATTTAATGGGCATATCAATGACTTTGCGGTTCCCGAATGTCCGATTTGTGGAAAATAGGCCTTGCCACACAACACATCACATCATTCCATGAAACTTGTCTAAACCAACACGCAAAGACCGATGCCGTGTGTAGGAGGGACGAAACACAACAGACACTTCAGTAATCACTACAAGTGAATATAATTTCAGCAAACTAAACAAAGATGCGAGGCGCCAACGAGTGTGGCTGTTGCTGGCTACGGATGCTGACAAAAAGAAGGTGTAGTGATTTGTTTTCGTCAAACTACGGTTAAAAGGCAGAGTCTAATTGTACAAAGTTAATTACAGCAAAAGTTTTTAAAAAGCTGTGCCCACTGAACTTTGATTTTGATTTAAATTTGCTGTGTCGCTATATTTCGAAAACGTTCAGAGATATTCAAAGACAGCAACGTTTAAGTTTAGGCATGCTACTAAAATCCACATATGGAAACAAATTTGATATGTCAGTGTGACCTAAATTAGCTGAACTTCAAACTTGTCGACCTTAATAAAGTTAGCGGTTGACAATTATTGACCTAGCTACAGACAAACAATTCAATGTTCAGACAAACAGTTTGCGTGTTGTTGCAGTTATAGCGGATTTGCAGCATTGTAACAGAACTGTTTCAAATGTCGACTAAAAGTTCAATCTCGCCATCGGCTTCTTTTAATTCGTCGACCGACGAACATCCGTTTCGCAACTCACAGAATTTGACGGTTCCGAAAGGCGGATTTAACTCCAACGCCAACAGTCGAAGAAATTCCTACTTCACTCGTAAGTGTTATGATACTTTCTATGTAACGGTTGCAACGGTTGCAGAGTCGTACCCTGCCTGATGTTAGTGTGGATCAGCTAGTCAAAGAAATTTTCAAAATAGGCATGGACTTTCCTAATGGTAGCATTATTTTTCATGTTGTTTTAAAGTATAGCAACACACGTGTTTTAAACCAGCCAAGCAGTTTGTTTCAATGAAAGCTCTTGTAAAACAGCTTTTTCGGTTTAGTAAATCCTTATTGACAGAACGCTTGTATTGCAATTGTGGTACCGTTTCTTGTCCAGCTTCGCCGCACAGAAGCAGACAAGGGGGTTTGCGACGCTATCGATTGTCACAATGGAGGATTACACCACTCAGAGACTGTCACTTAACGGTAATTACTTTTTTCAGCTTGTTTTGATTCTCTTACTGCTTAAGCAGGTTTTGCTGGTGCTCTTGCGCAAACTTGCGTTTTTTTTGCAGTGTCATGTGAAAAGTAAATTCTCTTCATTTATTTTCTGTTGAATTTACATGAGATGCAAGCATACGGTAACAAATGTCAGTACTAATTAAAATATGTCGTTTTGTCGTCTTGCACAACTTTGTTTGCGGAAACCATGCCCATGCGTCCCAATTGTCATTTATCAAACACGTTGCGTTCTGTTTCACCCGTGGTTCTGTTTGTTGTAAACGCGAATAAGATGTCGCGCTGATGTCTCGCCATTATTTCGGTATTTGTCGAGTGGGACGGCAAACATTCTCGACAGTTGTTTGGTAATCGAGTTAAGGTCTCATCTTTCAACCGAGTCTGGGAACGATTGTGGTAACATTCGTCTGCCCGGGCACAGCGAGGTAATAGTTAAAGTAGTCACCACCTCTGCGTGCAGGCTTAGACGAAGTTACAATAAGTGAGAAAAGACTTGAGTCGAGTTGAGTTGAGTTTTCTTGGTGGAAGAACACACAGCGACACAATTGCACTAAATCAATCACCAGGCCAGAAATAGCTGCGCAACGTTAAAATGTTATCATGGGCAAATTTTTTTTATCACGCGCGTATCATCGCGAGGCAATGCAAGTTAGCAAGAATATATTTTTCCTTGCCGTTTGCCACGTACCAGGAAAACCTTCGGACACAAAGGAGCCGTGTACCTACGGACGGCACTTTTGACGTAAACAACACTTTTATTTGAAACATTCGCGGGCGTGTGTAAGATTCATGCCGGTATGTTTACTCTGCTTTGGAAGCAATCTTAAATCCAATGTTTTGTTGCCACAATCTTTATGCGTTTACAACTCATAGTCACCACATATGCGCAGTGTATTGGAGCGTATCATTTCCATTTGAAAGCAGAAGTTTGTAGTTTGAATTGAATTTATGCACAAGAGATTCGATTTAGTTTTAGGAAAACTGACTTACAAAGCCTACGTCATCTATCTCCGTATAATGCCTTTATCGCCTTGGCAAACAGAAATTTGTAAATACTGGCAGCGACAATAAGTTTGTTCCGCGTCACTGTGCGAAATAATCTGTCCGAGTTATAGCTTAGTGGCGGCGAATTTACCTTCGTTGCCGGGATCCTAACTCAACTGCCCAAATCCCAAATCAAAATAGCTTGGTCACGTAACAGTTCGCGCACATAACATGACGGACAAAAGCTGCTGCTTTTGTGTGATATAGCCCGGTCTTATACTCGAATCGAAAGGTCTGTTACTCAAGTTTTTTTGAACGCAGCTGAACCAGCAAAGTTTAGGACTTGTGGTTATGTGCCGAGGAAGGCTGGTGTATTGTAAAGGATAAATTAGTTGCACAAAATGGAAGAGGGCGATGAGAAAAAGTGGGACGATTACCTGAAAAAAGCTACGGTCTGTACGTCAAGCGTCATGTCGGGTTTTGGTCTCACATTACCTGTTCTGTCTGGCACCGTAAGCGGAGCCGAAAATGCCGAGGTTGTCGATCAAATTGATGTCGATTTTACTCCAACACCAAAATCGAATGCAGCAGTTATCGACCAAGACCCAATAGATTCAGTGCTTATCACTGAAACTTATCAAAAGCTTGGTAATAACTTCGACATGGAAACGCCGAAAATATATGAAACTAAGCCAAATTCGTCAGAAACACAGCGACTGAAGTCAGTACCACGTGTTGGTGTCACTCAACTTCGCTCGGAGCTTCGGTCAGACAGTGAGAGCCGAGTTCACCACGTAGCCTCGGCCGAGCATCGGCCCCAAAAACACTGCGAGGGGAGATTGAAACGCAACAAATCGACGCCGGCGTTATCAAGTTTGGCCTCGAAAGATGCCGGCAGTCCTAAAGCTGTGACACCGAAGTTGTCACCAGGCAGGTTGAAGATCAACCACGCTTTGCGCACGGCAAGTGCTCATGTTAAGTTTCTGAGAAAGCTTCGCAGGGCAGAAAAGGCACGACTGCAAAGGGAGAACAGCAAACAGACAGAATACGTTGAGAAGGTTTGTGGGTCATCTGATCTATATGATGTTTGTAAAACAATTCAGTATACTTGTTGTCTTGTGTTATAATGTTTGCAGTTATTAACGCCTGGCATCTGATTTCGAAACTGTTTTAGAGCAAAAGTTGATTCGGCAGTTTATATGTTTGCAGTTTTTATTACCCGAATGTTTTCAATTGGGGAAACCTAACAATTTGTTTTCACACTGGATGGACGATACACGCGTTTATTAGAAAGTTTCCAAAAATATCACAGTTTCTAAAGTTTTAGGTTTGTTGTTGTCCGTTTCATTGTTGTGTTGGCAAGATATTGTGTGCCAAATCGACTCCTGCTTGTTTGTTTTGTTGTGACGCTGAATCGGTCCAGGTGCGATATCAGCCTAAACACTTAAGCTCCGCTTAGGGATGAAAGTCGTATTTTGCGGTTCACATTGTTTTTTTACAGCCACTGGAAAAGTTGAGACGAATTCTCAGGAGCATTCGGATTATCGTTGAAGTTTGTTTGGCTCTAAAAAGGTAACTTTTATATTTTCCCTTTGTTTCGTTAAAAATATCCTGTTACCTTTCGAATTTGTTCTAAGATATGTGAAGAAAAAAGAAACAGACGAGCAATTGACCCTGGTGGAAATGCAACTCAATCTTCAAGCAGATTTGAACAAAAAACTCTCATTTAACCCACACTATTACAGCGCCTCGTACATTGTAAGTTACAAGAAAGTACAACACTGCGTCGATGTGTACGTCTTGTAAATAATAAACGAATTGTTTCGTGCAGGCTAACAAAGGCAGCAGCAAACTAAAAAAGCTACTTGCAATAGCACCTGAGGCGAGAAGCAAACGACATGTTAAGATGGTGAGTCATCTAAATTTAAGTTGCAATACATTTAACTGCAGGCAGTAACCCCATTCTTTACGATCTTTCCAGATTCATGCATTGGTTCAAAACAAGAATGCCTTCTCAAAGCATCCGGCCAACATCCGCCTTAAAATGTGTCAAGTTATGATCTACCAAAGCTACGAATCGCGCAGGGTGATCATCAAGCAAGGTAATTTCCCCGGCCAAAGAAACTTGTACGCCCCAAAACTGACTTTATACTTGAAGGTCATCCACCATCAGCCTTCTACATTATCCTATCGGGGACGTGTTTAATCAACGAGCGTGTTACTGGTAAGAAAGGAGAGGACATGGTACAAACTATCAACGAAATCAAAGAGGGGGAGGTGTTTGGAGAGGTATAACCGGAAACCAAACCCGACGCATTCTTATCCTAGTTTACTATGTTTATAGCCAACAAGGGTCTGATAAAATTCACAGCAAACGGCGTTTTTGAAAGCATAACATGGTTTGATGCGATTTATCAACAGCTTGTCCGGCGATTCGGTTGAGGTGCATCATCTGCTTGACTCGGCTATTTTTGCAATGACACAACGTTTTCTTTTTGTGATTTAACCCAAACTTGTAAAAAGCCAACATGATTGTGTTATTTTACCAGGTTGCGTTGTTAAACAAGACTGTACGCACCGCGTCGGTTGTGTGTAAAGATGAAGTCGAACTTCTTGTCATCTACAAAGAAGATTTCGACGCGATTGTGCGCAGGCCGATTTACAAGCAACGAGAGGAAGTTATCGAATTTTGCAAAGAACTTGACATCTTACAGTCAGTAGCATTTGTTTTGTTTTACTTTGTGCGTGGCATGTGTTGCTGCTGATTAATAAAGGCGGATGTCGAAAATCACTATCAACTCAAGACGTGACCTTAAACTAACAACAAGCGGCCCTGTCAAAACGCATTGTCGACGTAGTTGTTTGACTTTTAGATAACACCTTTGGCGGCCATTGTCCCGAAATACAATTTCAATACATCCTTTTACGCCTATAAATAACAATAACAACCGTAAAATGGCACCAGTCGTCGCTGAGATTAAACTTGGCATTGTGGTTTTCTTTGCCTCGCTACACTGACATGTTGTTTAACCTCAGAGATTGGCCTGTGTCGGTTCTTGGAGATGCTTCGTTTGCACACTTCCAGTATCAATATTATCGTAAGGCGTGCGTGGTCGTAAAGGACAACTTTCTTTCGAACTTCATCGTTTTTGTCAAATCCGGCGAGGTATTGTACTTGTCACATTTTGAATTTGTAATGAAGATTGTTAGTACAACTTGTGCGGTCTATGCAGTGCCGTATCGTGTGTACACTGGATGGCGGTAGATATCAGTTTTCCACGACCAGCAACAAAACACGCAGCAGCGTCCAGCCGAAAACTGATCTTCCATTGCTTGATCAACCGACCAGAAAGCGGGTCAAGCAACCACGAAGCAGTAAGCAGCGCCTAAGCGTTCACCACAAATGCTATCAGTGCGACGAAAACCGTTTAGCAATATTAAACCAACAATAATGTTTAAAACACAACATCCCATTTACTCATGAATATTTCGTTTTGTGTAGTGTCATTGGCTGTGAACATGGCAGGATTGAATCGTTTATTGCCCGAAAGAGTTGAAACTCGTCCTCAACGTAACGGAATATTGCTTCACCCGAACGAAATCCGCGATCAACATCAGATTATGTTGAAAAGAAAGCGCAAGGTATGGCACAACAATTTTGCGCATTTCCATATGCGTGTTTTATGAGTTATTTGCGTTCAGTACCACCCAGACGGAATTGAGACCATTAAGGTAAACGACAACGCTCCAAAGGACGATTTGAAGTCAAAACAATTGAGAATGCTGGTAAGCTTATTGATTTAACACGCTAACGAACAAACAAACTTTGTTAGTCAGCTTTGTCCCACGCTGTTTCCGCATTCTTTCCACAGTTTACGAAATCTGACCCAGATTTCACCCGACCGCTTGTTTCTTACAGCAAACTTTGGCGATGATGGGTGATGACGTCAGCCGAACTGGTGCCGCGCGTCATCGAAAGCTGAACGGGATAAACCAAAGCAGAGGCACCGCAGGAAATTGGCCGCGTATTACAGTGGATGACGAGTCACCGCACAAACTAATTACAGCGGCAAATTACGCAAGGTACAACAAGCTATTGGATGGTGAGACGTGACGCGTTGGCGTGGCGGCCAAGAAATGATTTGGAAATTCCCATTATTGACCAAAATGTCTCCAACTTTTGTTTAATAATCACGAAGCCCGTTTGTTAATTAAGGTGGAATTATAAAAATCCCCTTTCTCGACTTTTCGAGAGTGTTAATTTAACAACGTCGGGCCGTTACAGGACACGGGGAATTCGTCCATCCGTCATGGAAGACACTCCCTACACTGTGTCCAAAGGCGGAACCCTTTCTCCTATTCGAAGTCTCACGCCAAGAGACAAGTGGAAGATTGCAGCTACCGCCGTGAAAACGAATGCTCCGAAAAAGTCGAAGCCACTCAAGCCGAAATTTGCTCAAATTGCAACCTTAAAGACCGGATGTGTATTTGTAAGTGATACTGATGTCCGACGGGGACAAAACGTAACTCGGATCCTGAACCTTGTTTTGCTAATAGTTAACATATCACAAAACTATTAGGATCACATTATACTTGTGTAAGGTAGCAAATAAATTCCTAGTGTTACGATCGAAATCCATTGNCGGATCCTGAACCTTGTTTTTGCTAATAGTTAACATATCACAAAACTATTAGGATCACATTATACTTGTGTAACGTAGCAAACAAATTCCTAGTGTTACGATCGAAATCCATTGATAAAGCGGCCAACATTAGGCGGATCTAAAGCAGTTTTATTCGGCTGCAACGTGATTCGTCGTTGTGTTTTAAGACCACGAAATGTTTCAAGTTGGACTGGTCGTTGGTTTAGATTTGTTCTCCTATTTTAAGCGTATATTAAAATACATTCTTAGGGACTTGAAGAGCTGATGAAGCGAACGGAACTACGGCTTTCGCTGGTGAGCGAGGGCGCGGAATGTGTCCTTATTTCCAAAAAACTTTTTCTCAAACACGCGGGACCCAGAACCCTACGGAAAGTGAATCGGATGATCGGACGATATCCCACAGAAGCTTACATACGCGGCCAGCTCGCTGAGCAAACCGACTGGACCCGGTTTCGCGAA
>QXVZ01012399.1:0-21563 GCA_008931825.1 Phallusia fumigata | reverse complement strand
TCAATATATATGCATTTTTAAATAAGGTAATAGTGTATATGGAATGGCAATATGGTTAAAGCCATCCTTCTAGTTTTTAATAAGTGAGGGTTAAGTTTCTCTTGATTGACACTGCATACGCGGCCAGCCTACACCTTAGTTTTGCACAAAGTAGTTGCATGCTGGTTCTGGCAATCGAATATTTCTGTTTAGCGAGAACTGTAGTGCCTTCCAGCACTGACAAAGTCTCAGTAACCTCGACATTGGAAAAAATTTCCTCCACTACTGCAAGTTCTACAGTTCATCATGGTAGGAATCCCTCATGCACTTTGTTCATTTTTAGCAAAAATAAATGACACACAACCTTCTTTTTCCTAAGTTGTATGTGATGAATTGCATGTGCATGTGTGCTTTGTAATATTGGTGTACATCGCGAGGTTGTTTTGCCATAATCAAGGCTGTTAATTTCTTTCTCCACCCTCAAGTCGTATGAACTTTGCCTGAATGTTATCTTGGACTCCTTGCAGATTGCAGATTAGGTTGTTGAAGGTTAAAACTTAGGAGTATTACTCTTTACAATAAAAACAATTTTTTAGCAACAGGCATCAGAAAGTCAAGCTTTATTGTCTTACCTTGGTGTTGTTTCACATCCTTATTTTGCATCAAAATGTGAATTTCACAACGTCTGCCCTGATTCACCGTAAGTAAAATATATTTTGAAAAGGAATTGCCCAACGTTTGCGGTGTTGGTCCATTGTTCGATGTTGTGCATGTTTAATGGCATTGCATAACAAACGCCTGTATTAAACCACATTCGTCGTAAAGTCATTTTGCGTTTTAAAACCATACAGAAATTCCACTTTTTATTTTCACACGTTAGTTTAGCTGTTAATTTTTTGTGTGTTTTTGACTTGCCTTACAATTTTCACTATCTAATCGTGTATTTTTCATGTTGCTTTTTCATGAATTATCATTGCAATCAGCACTTGTAGTTTAACTGATGTTTTGCTGCTCGATTAATCATTCTCTTTTCCTAGAAATTTTACCTTTTCATATGCATGGCAAAAGGTGTTGCGGTGAATNCAATCAGCACTTGTAGTTTAACTGATGTTTTGCTGCTCGATTAATCATTCTCTTTTCCTAGAAATTTTACCTTTTCATATGCATGGCAAAAGGTGTTGCGGTGAATTTTTGCTAATTCTCTTCATGCAATCTAGTCTTTTTGCTTAGAACCCACGCTTATTAACAAAACTTTTTGTGCGAAGTCAGTATTAACACGTTGACATGCGAGGGAATAAGCAAGTTGCTGCCAGTGCCCTTGCATTTGAACAATAATGTAAAACATGGAAGCCCTTTTGATACATGACGTCGTGCGCAGACTAAGTCCATGTCGTGTTTTAAGCTGGCGACTAGATTCCGCGTATGCTGCTTCATAGAATTAGATTCGCGTCTTTCGTTTGTGGCCTACGCAGGGTTTTAGGGTATATCGGAACGAAGGAGCCTGAATGTTTGTAAAAGCAGAAATTAATCCCTTTTGGTGGTTTACTAACAGTCGGATTTCGGATTATTGTAGTTCATTGACCTCTTCATACTGGTGATGCACCGAAACTGTGTGTCATTTGGTTAATGTTTCGGTTTCGGCCCAACTGACCAATAAAAACACAAGTACTAAGTTATTCACGATCTCCACAAAATGTAGATGTTTGGTCGAGTTGATGATTTTCAAAATGCTTTGAGGTGTTAAAATCGACTTTTATCTTCAGTAACTTGGTATTTTTCTCAAGACATCATTTAAATTCATCAAAACATATTTTGTGGGCGGGTTCGGTGCATCACTACATAGACGTATTTAGTCGTGGACGGGCAAGTTTTGAAAAAAATCTGAAAAGAAGTAGAAGCTTTTATAACCAACCCCAAACTAAATCATAAGTCACATACATAAAGCATTTCACGGCAGTACAAGTTTTCTCGCGTACGCAACGTTTTGTGGTAAAATGGTTTAAGAAGTTTCTTTCAAAACCGATTTCCTCCATACCTTGTTATCGAGACCGGTTAAAATGTCGTGATTGGTGTCATACAGCAATGGTGAAGTTTGACCAAACAGCATAGATGATGTTCGTTGCTATAGCATGTTGTTTCGTGTTTTAGTTCCAGGTCCGAACAACACTGGTTACATCGTTGGATTTAGCGTGGCCGGCGGTCTTATACTCTTGCTTGTCGGTGCGTATGTGATCAACAAAGCTTTGGTTAACAAAGCCGACAAGAAAAAGGCGGCAGAAGTTGCAGCAAATGAGATGAAGCCGATGGTTGCCTAAGAAGAGAAACTGATGGTGACTGAACGGTTTACTTTGTTTGAATGTGATTTATATACAGTCATGTACAGTGCTGCTATTTGCTTCGTTGCGCTTCCCGCCCTTTTATATTCTGCGTGAGTTTTTGGAAAATGTCGTCAGCGGAAACGTCATTCAGAGATGCTGTCTTGTGTTTTTTTTTGTTGCAATTTGCTTTCATTTTGATTTGTGCCTTTGCCTTCCCATGTTCCCTAGCAATTCGTTCATATTTGCAGCAATCACCACCACCGCCACCATCGCTTCATTTATCCAAAGTGCCGTCACTACGCCGTCTCCCCTGACGTCGATGACAACGCTACCCACCGTTACAAGTACCACACCATCGCGAAACCCCCGTTTAAAAGTTTCGACAACCTCCGGAAGTCGTGACCTCAGAGTCACATCGCTGTTGTGTCTGGCACCCCTGGTGGCCACTGTAGCACACATAATGACTTAGAAGATGGTTTGCTGATTCATTGGTGTCGAGACGATTAAGTTCTGGAATGCTACCTTACTGTTGTAAAAAGTTCAGTTCTCAGCATATGCTCAAATTTCTTAGCTGTTCTTTTTTGCCTTTCTTGTTTGGAATGTGCCAGGTTATATTATTGATTTTGTTTAGAAACTGTACAAATTTACGATACAATTATCGTGGCGTCCACTCTAAATGTTATGCCGGGGATAAAAGCAACGTCCACTTTCTGACACGTTCCTTGGGGCTTTGTAGGACCAGCTTTAGGCTAACAAACGGTTTGATTTTTAATTGGACACGCATATTTAACCTGTAGCTGCTTTGTACGTATTGTGTTGTTGCAAATTGTATTTTTAAAATTTTGACACGATTTTCTCTGATAGCTTTTTTGTCGGTGTTCAAATTTTCGGCTAATAGATGACCAGTCATTTTAACCCGCACTTTTGCTTCACTGTCACTGACATACCAACACCCTGGCCCCAAAAAGTGTCTCTTTCTTGGTAAAGTTACTGCTTTGGAAGAGGATAGTAGACAACAATTTTGGTATTTACTATTTTTTGTTCTCTTTTGGGTTTAAATCTTCGCTTTGAACTTGATTTGTTCCGAGAAAGCCAAACTTTCGAAATAACGCACTCAAACGTTGCACTGGAACAGAAATAAAAGTGCCTTCGTACGCTTAAATCAGTGCGCACATGCCCCTTAGTATTGGCACTGTTTCACGACCTTTCCTATACTACACAAATGAAAAAAGTGTTCGGTGTTTCTAACATGCTTCGCCATTTAGTATGTGTCACTGTGTTGAAACAAATAAGTGTTGTGGCATTAGTCCGCAAGGCCAAGTGCAATCTAGTTGATAGCGTACTAGATGGGCCCTGAAACAAACCATCACGAAATTACCAGTTGTTTAACGTCGTCGATGAGTTTTGCCATCCGTTCATTTTTACGTGTTTTATATATTGGCGCGCCCACTTGTGTTTTGCTGCTGAGCCCTTTTGCAGTTCCTTGTGGTTTTGGCAGTTTGCTTGTAAATAAAGTTCCGTGTACCCACTTTGTAGTAATATTCCAGCTTAGTTTACGAAATACAGTACGGGCTTTTACTTCAAACCATTCTTTGTTCAAACTTTTTTCCTNTAATAGATGACCAGTTATTTTAACCCGCACTTTTGCTTCACCGTCACTGACATACCAACACTCTGGCCCCAAAAAGTGCCTCTTTCTTGGTAAAGTTACTGCTTTGGAAGAGGATAGTAGACAACAATTTTGGTATTTACTATTTTTTGTTCTCTCTTGGGTTTAAATCTTCGCTTTGAACTTGATTTGTTCCGAGAAAGCCAAACTTTCGAAATAACGCACTCCAACGTTGCACTGGAACAGAAATAAAAGTGCCTTCGTACTCTTAAATCAGTGCGCACATGCCCCTTAGTATTGGCACAGTTTCACGACCTTTCCTATACTACACAAATGAAAAAAGTGTTCGGTGTTTCTAACATGCTTCGCCATTTAGTATGTGTCACTGTGTTGAAACAAATAAGTGTTGTGGCATTAGTCCGCAAGGCCAAGTGCAATCTAGTTGATAGCGTACTAGATGGGCCCTGAAACAAACCATCACGAAATTACCAGTTGTTTAACGTCGTCGATGAGTTTTGCCATCCGTTCATTTTTACGTGTTTTATATATTGGCGCGCCCACTTGTGTTTTGCTGCTGAGCCCTTTTGCAGTTCCTTGTGGTTTTGGCAGTTTGCTTGTAAATAAAGTTCCGTGTACCCACTTTGTAGTAATATTCCAGCTTAGTTTACGAAATACAGTACGGGCTTTTACTTCAAACCATTCTTTGTTCAAACTTTTTTCCTTGTGCATTCATTTCAATTCAAAACTGTTTTTGTTTTGAAACTCTAACAACAACCTGTTTTGAGTTTTATCAGATCTCAACATGGTTGTTGTGGTGTGGGCTGTTAACCATTGAGCAGCATGTATATTTTTGTTGCCTTGAACATCAGTTGATTTGCGTGTAATTCAAAAGCGTGTGATTTGGCTCTAAATGTTATCACCTGGCATCAAGTGAGTGGTTGTCAGCAACATTTTGATGAGATATTTTGGAATTGTGTTGTAACAAAAGCTTGTTTTCCCTTTAAAAACAATACTCTAATGTTTTTGTATGTTGCGGTGTAGACATGTTTGCCACGACTAGTTCTTCAGCTGTCGCTGAGACAACTACTTATACATCCAATACCGGGGCTGAGACAAGTGCTGAAACCACTGCGTCAAGTTCTGTGACCGTAGAAACAACTGCTGCGTCATTTCTTGGAACCACGGTGACAACCACCAAATTTACACCTGTAGCCTCGAAAACTGCTACCACGTCACGTCCTGTGGCCACAGCAACGACTGCTGCGTCACGCACTGGAGACCAGGCGACAACTACAACTCCACCACCCGTAGTCAAGGCGACAGCTGCTACATCACAACCTGCAACCAATACAACACTTACCACACCACGCTCTGAACCCACTGCGACAACTACCACGTCACCTGTGGCCATAGCAACAACTGCTGCGCCACGCCTTCTAGTTACGCTGACGAATACCTCGGCAACATATAATACGTCACCTCCTGTGGCCATGGCAGCAGCGACTGCGGTTCCGTCTGAAGCCAATGTGAATACTACAACTTCGCAACCTGCTGCCGAAGCGACAAATACTACGTTGGTCTCTGTGGCCATGGTAACAACGACTGCGTCACACACTGTACCCACGGCAACCACAACCACGTCACCACCTGTAGCCACGCAGAAAACTTTTATGTCCCGCTCTATAGTTACGAAAACAAATGTCTCTTTATATGCAGATGCCACAGAAATAACTACCACGCTAAGTCCTGTGGTCACGGCAACAGCCACTGCTTCACTACCTGTGGCTACGACGACTACATCTAAACGTCATGCAGCTATGGCAACGACTTTCGCGTCACCAATTGACTCCGTGGCAACAGTTACCAAGTCACTCCAAGCAACCATGGCAACAACCACAAACCCTTTGGTCAAGAAAGCAACTACTACGTCATCCTCGGAAGTCACTTCCGCTTCGTCACCCAATTTAAGCACTAAAACAAATACATCCACAAACCCTGTAACGACAACCACTCGTACGTCATCCGCTGCTGTCGTGGTAACACATAATACTTCGTCGCCGCCTGTCACTACAGCCGAAACGTCACTCGCTTTTGCCAAGAAAACTACTCCCCAGCTAAACCCACGTCTTAATATTTTTTCAACCAGCAGTCACCTTGTAGTGTCAACATCGAGGGCTCCTGATGTTAAGTTCACTTGGTTGTCGATATCTTTGGTCTTTGTGCTGGCTGCAGTAATTCAAGGGAGCTGAACAGGTTGCGCGATTATCGCCAATGCGGCCATTATGTTCGAAACAGCAGTAACGTTGTAATGCCTTGCCCTATATGTAGTCTGTATGATTTTTTACACTGTTTCACCTCTATACGTTGAGCTGTGACGCCAAAAGTTCAAAAAGTAGTGACGCTTAATAAGCCACAAAAAATTTACGAATCGTTGCTTTACCTTATTTTCTTTTGTCTCGTGCGATTTTAGTCAGTGAGAGCTGTGGCTTTAAAACAAAAGAATTCTGAAGCTCTGAAATGCGCGAGATGTAAAACTATCTGGGAAGTCCGAAATGTAAACAACGTTGAACTCGCGTAGCTGTACATTGTAATGGAAATTATTTTCTTGCCTCTGAGGTTTCGCTACATGTGCCTGAGTATGTCCATTTTTTATTTGCCAAAATGGTGTGCGGTTTGTCGCTTGGTTTTTATTTAAAACAGCTTTTTTGAATGTTTGATTACTCTTGTGCGATAACCACGAGGACCTACACGCTCATTTGTGGTGGAAACTATAGTTTAAACCAAATTCCCATCTTTAATCTTTTTCACAGTCCTACGCTCCCCGTCTGTTACCACCTTTTTCGAATTTCAATGGAAAAGATTGTGCTTGGTTTTGTACTTGTCTACGACTATCAGTTTGCCATACAATTGCCAAATAAAAAAAAAACGCTTTGCATGTTACATTGTGACAGTTCAAGGTAATATATAGATCCCGAAACGCACAGTGTTACAACCGGGTGCCCTATGGAGTCCTACACAGTGCAAATATCTTTTACCACTTGGTTCAAAATATGGGATAAAGGGAAACTAAACAATTCAAGTTTTCTCATCAAAAACACAACCAATAAGATGTTTGCAAAAAGAACGCACTGATTGTTTAGTCCCAGTTGTCTAGTGAGGTAAAACTTGCCGCATTTTGTACGTTGTGCGTGTTTGGAATTGACGACCACTTGTGCTGAAGAAACTTCACATAGTTTCGTCACCTCACACGTGCGTTTGGTCTGTTTCTTCCCGTGAAGAAAAGCATTCAGTGCCTAATGCAAGGCGATTTGAACTGCGTCAAATTGGACCGCTGTCCGGTAAGATAATATGAATTAAAGGCAGTCAATAGGCAAACTGATAACCTATTTGGTAAAAGATTTAAAGCAGGGTAATCGCTGAAAGCAGTTAGTCTAACTCTACATTTATTACGTTCAGAAATATGGTATACGATTTTAAAGCACAACTCGCGCGGATAAAAATACCGTCCATTTAGCACGCCACGGTCGGTAGTGCAGGAGCGACAGTTCTCTCCCTCGCAGCCTCACGTGCAGCTTCCTTTGTGCGTATGCGAACAATAGCCAGACACCACGCCGCTGGAACTGTAAACCACACAGTTCCGTGCAAAGATTTTTGTATTTTTATTAAAAAAAACAGGAAATGGCTACTGTGCAAAGACTAACATTGTGGCAAAGATTTCCATTGAAATATCCCACTGCTGGTGCCAATTTTTGGTTTCAACTTTATGGGTCGAATTGACAGAGTCCAAAATACTTGATCTAGCTTTGCAAGTCAAGTCGTCTATTACTCTCTGTTTTTCTATTTTACGTCTTCTGTCGTTTACATTCGGGGGAACATAAAAGCAGGTGACTAAAACTTAAATAATTTAACAATCTGCGACAAATTGTAACATTTGTAACGTTGGTTATGCAACCGTCGAGGTTTTCATAATTTGCAACTACTATGAGATAGTTTTTTTGACGTTCGTTTCATTTTCTTTACAACACCTTTTATCAAAGTCCTGATACGATTGAAACAAGTTGGTTAAAGCTAATGTATTTACGCAAAGTCATTTTATAACGCAAAAATTTTTGCTATTTCGGCTTTCGTTAAAAAAGGGGGATTACTACACCCTCAGTTATTCGGCTGCAGTATATGTTAAATCCAAGCTGAACATTGTTGTAAACAAGTCTCTTTAGGTCACCAATAAAGTTAAATCACTCAACCATGGGATCAGGCCGAAATATTTGTGAATGGCGATTTCTGTCACTCAGGGTCTTTTAACCAGTCCTATTTGAAAAAGTTAATGAAACATATTCCCTTACACGTAAGAACCTGAAAAAAGAATTAATGTTCTGAGTAGGCAATATTTAAACCCCAAACTAATGGCTACTAACGATCACTGTACAAATTATTGAAAATCTTAAAATCTGAGAAAAACTGTGTTAAATGCAGAATTAATCGGTACGAGTATAAGGTACACATATTTCGTCAAACCTTATTTATTCATGCAACTTCATCTAAGATTAGATTGGGGTAAACTTTATTTCTTAATTATCAACCGTTTGGTGAAAACGGTCTGCTTAGCATGATTATCTATATACGTATTATTTCCAAAAAATGTAGGCCTACAAAGGTTTGTAAGCTAAAATAAAATTCTTATTTGGTCCGTTTATGGGGCACCACCAATCACGTACTGGGCCAATCTGCATTCAACTTACTACGCAAAAGATGAATCATTATCAAATTACATTATACACTGTGTTCTAGCTTCCCTGATATCAAAGAAATGCTAATTCCTCCACATTTCTGCACTAAAATTAACAAATTGCAAAAACACGACATTAAACCAGTAAAATAATAGCTGTACATTCAGTGAAGTATTATTAGTACCAAACTCTCAAAAAAAGATCAAGATGTTTTTCCAATGGGAACAAAACAATGCATTTTCATACAGAAACAATACTGATTCAGGTTTCTATGAATCTTGTGCGTCACTAATCACGTGACATGCAACTGCCGCGCGCGGTGTTTTAATCCAAGTTGCGCGTCGCGAAAAGTTCTTCTGGTTCCTGCTGCCGAGGCGTGAACAGGGTCTCGCGTTAAGCACAAGGTGAGAGAAACAAACATGGAATTGTAGCTTGCAATGTCGTTTTATACATTATTATTAAGCGTTTTTTGATTAAATATTTTGTACGCAATTCGTAATTTGTAGTCAAAAAGAAAACTGTACAACTGCTGTTCAATTAACGTTTGTTTAATTGCAAAAAAAGTTTTTAACTGTTTTGTGCTGGAGTTATTTGTGCTATCAGTTAAAAAATGTACAAATATGATTTGTCAGAAATTAAACGATGGTGAAAAAAATAATGTGAAAAATAATTAGGCAAAATATAAAAAGGTTTTGATTTCAACAGCAGTTAATTTAAGTTAATCATTACCGTTGTTTTTTTGTAACGTTGTACAACCATTACTTGTTAACTAGTGTAAAACGCTAAAAAATGGCTGCACAGTTGTTCTGTGACGAAACAGAGCCCCGTTGCTCTGGCCACTTCCAAATGCACACGCATTTTTAGGCGATCAGCGCTTCGTTGTAAATGCTCAACTAGCGTTCTTTCTTACGTCATAGAGACAATTGCTCATGCTTGATATGTAGTCGTGTTTGTTGTAGATAAAGCTCTCGTCACAGATTGACTGAGACAAAACAAGCTTTTTCGAAAAAAAATCCGAAACCGGTGGAATTGCATCATTTAAAAGTTGGTAAGTAGTCGATGTTAAGTTACTTGGTGACTTTGTTTGGGTTCCATTTATAGGGTTAAAAATTATACAAATAGGTGGCAGTAAGCCTGCTTGTACACTTGTGTCAATATTATGCATTTTTAAACTCATGAATCCTGAAATGTTTTTTGCAACTCTTCATTTTCTGTGTTACATTCTTTTATCACAGACGGTTATTTTTAAATCGCTCTCTTGCCTGTGTGTATAAAATATATGGTTTTATTCAACCAAACTTGACGTATTGCAGATGATGGTGCAACGCCGCTAGAGCATGTCGTGCTGCAGTGTGATCCAGAGGTGGCGAACAGCACTGGAGAGCAACAAAGGTAAGATTGCATGCGTAAATGTGATTTTCGTTTTATATTTTGACCAATTTGACACAGCTTTTGTTTAACCAACATGATATGATAAACCTTTATCGTTACCAAAACTAGTGTTAGTAGGTTGTAACTATATTTTGACCATACGAGCGTTGCTAAATGTGACCTTGTGTAGTTGCCTTTTGTTGTGTTTCTGGTAGGCTTTAAACCCGCGCTAATGTAGGTTGTATTTTTATTTATGTGCGTGCTGTGCATGTAGTATGGTGGAAATGTTGTGTTATATTTTTAGAAAGACCTTAATAATATATGTTGCTATTAGCGTGTAGCGGTGTTTGTGGATGTTCAAACCGTTGGAAAACCTTGCTGCCATTGTCTGCAAGAGCAGTTGCGCAATTTCCAATTTACTTAACACGTGTTCCAAAGATGATACCGTGGTGTGTGTGAAAAATTTGCGCGACATTTCGATTCCTTAAGCAGCTCGCGTAGATTGCAAATTGCTGGCATGCCGCACCTTGATTGCCAACTTGTCGCTCGCCACAGTTGAACTATGTCCCTGCGCCGCTTTTACCTTCCACGTGGTAAACAACAGCGCCTTTGGTGGTAGGGCGCGCGAACGAAGCAAAACGGGGCGGAATTCGTTTGGTAACTTGGCAGTTGTTACTTTAGCCGCAAGGTTTTTTAATACCATTCTGGTGCGTTCTGATATTACTTGCCACATCGTACTCATGTAGAAGTAACAGTTTAGAAATGTTTTGCATTTTCAAACTGTTTAATCGTAGAAAGTTGTCCGACTTGGTTTGCATTTTTACCTTAAGTACCGGTAAGTAACTTGCAAATAATTGTTTTCAAATTCATAAGCATGTTTTTTCCAAAAAAAGTTATCATTTAAAACAAACTGCTAAACCAATTAGCTATGTGTGCAAAATATGTTTTTATTTAGCTAAGCTTAACGCATCGCAGCTGATTAGCGCAACATTGTGTGCAACATCAGCTACGCCATTTTAATTTTTTTAACACGTGCTCTAAAAATACGACCGTGGCGTACGCGAAAAAATTGCGCGGGCATTCCAATTCCCTAATCAGTTTGCATAAATTGCAATGAGCGCGGATCCTGATTGCTCGCATACCACACCTTGATTGTCAGCTCGCGCGCCATAGCTGACAAACCAATCTCCACCTGCGCCGCTTTAACCTATCACGTGCTGAACAACAGCGCCTCTGGTGGCAGGGCTCTGTCGCTTGGGCCTGTTACGCAATAGTTTTTGCCTATTAAAACATCAATACTCTAGTCCTTATGTACCAGACAACAAATTAGGGATACGTTTAAACTGAACGTTGACCTGTTGTCAACAGATGACCTTGTGTGCATCACCGCTTCATCTTGGACAACTCACTCTCTGGCCGGCGCTCCCAATGAGGATTTTGCGTTGGACTCTTTTGCTGTTCATTGTACCGCGACGCGTTTTTAATATTTTAACCCAGGTTAAGGCAGCGAGGCAGATCAATAGTAATTGTTTAGATACTAAACGTATTTCTAAGTTTACAATGAGTTTTTATAATCTCAGCACAGCGCGAAACCAGTGTCTTCAGACAAGGCTAGTCAAGGTGCAGTGCAGTTTTTATACTCAGTTGTCAGGAACGCAGAATGAATTATCCTGGCACATTTAGGATGCCTTTCAGGAAGTGTAAAATGTTTAGGTACACTCAGTATATGTGAGTTAATGACGTTATTCTAAGTGTTAGGTGACAACAGTTTTTTGTGCGACAGAAGCAGCCGAGTACTGATTTAATTTTCAGTTAAAAAAAAGTCACTTTGCTGTTTATTAAGTTTCAGAACATTGCAGATATTAGTAAGGTTTACAGCATAAGGCCATAGCTTCGTCAGGTTTAAGGTAAAGGGTAAGTCGAGTTTATTTATCTGTTTATGCAAACCTTCGCAATGCAGATTAAACGAAGTTAAAAGCACCGTGGCAAGAAAGAAATCACTCAGACAGCTGTTAGGACAACACGGGCCAGTTTTATGTTACAGTTCTTAAGTTCCAGCTGCAATGTGAAAGTCAGTTTATTGTTAAGTCAGTAGCAGGATTAGTCAAACTGCTGTTTTTCTAAATATTGAGCAGTTTGTAGTGTTGTTCGATTCTGGTACCGGCGAACTTGCCAACTGTTGGAATCTCGAGTTCCAACTTTCGGCAATCCCTTCAGCGTTAACTTGCGCAACCACCCCCTGACCCCCGATACCTGGTCGTTGAACACTGCAGCTGCGTTTTGTGTGTTGGGCAGTGCACGGCCTAGCCACACAGACGGTATTGAGGAAAGCTGCACAGTTTGGTTAATATTTGAGGTTAGAGACCCAGCGTGATGCAACTATACCAGAAATTTGTAGCGCAGTTAGTGTGTAATGCACAAGTGCAGTAAACGCCAGTGACGATGAAGGAAAGGCTCTTTAACACAGTACTTACAGCGTCCACCAGCAATACAGAAACAACTAAAAAAGAAAACGAGGTAGTTGTGTACAGTTTTATGGGTTTTAGATTATAAGACTAAGTTTGCCTCTTTAAAACGTAGCAACAGCTGACGATAAATTAATGAAGCCTCCAATTTTTTGAATTATTTTGGGTATTTGATCCCTTTTTAAAACGCAGCGAATGCTGACGATAAATGAAGGCCCAAAACTGATATTTTTTGTGTTGTGCATTTGGCCCCTTTCAAAACGCAGCGATGGCTGACGATAATTTTAAAACGCAGCGAATGCTGACGATAAATGAAGGCCCAAAACTGATATTTTTTGTGTTGTGTTGTGCAACTGGCCACTTTTACAACGCAGCGAATGCTGACGATAAATGAAGGCCCAAAACTGATATTTGTTGTGTTGTGCATTTGGCCCCTTTTAAAACGCAGCGATGGCTGACGATAATTTCAAAACGCAGCGAATGCTGACGATAAATGAAGGCCCAAAACTGATATTTTTTGTGTTGTGTTGTGCAACTGGCCACTTTTACAACGGAGCGAATGCTGACGATAAATCAAATCCCAAATTTATTATTACTTATGCTGTGTTGTGCCTTTTCCCCTTCTCGCTCCGACAACTGATTAAGATACCTGTGGTCGAACTCCTGCTGCACACTTCTTTCAATGTAAGTATTCACTTTATAGTTCTGCTGATTAAGCCCTATCGAACCATTTTTAACAACTCTTCAGTTTACTAATGTTCTTGTGTAGGGTTTTTAGCGACTTCGGCATTAACACAACTCGCTTTATCTTAATATTTATCGAGCCTGGTGTTTGTGCCTAAAAGCCCACATTCTTTTTGTGCTTCGGGCAACATGAATGTATTTAGGATTTTTGATTTAGCTGATAAAAAATAAACTAACTGGTATTTTTGTCACTAGGTGGAGCTGCGACACAAGATTAAACTTCGACTAAAGCTGAAACACTCAATGAAATCCTTCCATCGTTGCAAATCAGGCTCCGGCGACTCAACACCTCAACACAGGTTCGTAATAAATGAAGTGAATTATTCAAGTGTCACTATGTATAGTTTTATTTAACCTAATAGCTTTAAACACTGTGTAATGGGTTTTTAAACCTTTTTTGTTCTTAACAGGTTGCTGCAATGACAGTGACAATCACGATATGTGAACGAAGTGTGGGGTTTTTAAGGCGGAGTAAACGAAGGCAAAAAGTAAGTTTTAACACCCCCACTTGTGTTACGGACTGTTATAGTAAAACATCGCTGCACAAAAAAACTATGAATGTAAAATCACCACTTCCGATGACCTAACTTGCTGGTTTTGGTTGTATAGTTAAGCTTATTGAACAAGGCAGCACGACACGCATGTGACACAAACAACGAGCACAATTTAAACTCAATAAACGCTAATGTCGACCGTTTTTTTGCAGACGATGCGGATTTCAAAGTGTGGGACGCTTTTTACATCTTTAAATTGCAACCTCGGCTACCCAAGGTAAGAATGCACAAGGTCGAAATTTCGGGAATTCGATATGGGTCATTTTTACTCCAAAAGAATTCGTGCCGTAGAATTACGATAGTAAAAGCGCTGGGCGCTACACAGTTGATAATTAGGACGGGCAGCAATAACCCCAATGGCGTTCTTGTCGCGATGCTTCAAAACTTTGGATGATGGTATCGGCATTTCTGCCTAATACATAACGGGCCGTTACCAGTCGTGTTAGGTGTAAGGTTAAAAAATATCACAGGCGTTTTAAAACTGAACCATTAAGTAGTTTCTTTGTGTTTCAGATACCTTACCACCAACTCATCTCCTTCGACATCAGACCCATCATCCACAACTTCAAAAAAATCTATGCTGTTAGTTACGTATAAGAGACGGCTGCGTTATAGTCAACAATGAATGCATGATTCCCATCTAGGCCATAGCTTTAGGTTAACTTGCGTTGCGGCCTTCATTCGCCATTGTATGGTCCAGCGAAGAGGAGGCCCAATTGTTTTTGTTTTTTTGGTGCTGCAAAATAGGTTGCGCCTAGGTGTACATACTTGTAGCACCGACAACTAGGGGGTAAAGTAGACAGTCCGGGGCTTCTTGGGATTCGCGCGTCACACTCCCCCGAAGTTATTGCTTTAGTTAGGGGTGGCGCGTTGCTAAACGGCTTTAGAGATACACATAGGGCTAGAAAATCGTCGCCGTCACCCACCCAGGCCCCCAAGGGGTTAAAACTCCACCGGATATGGGTACCGGTGCAGGCGTTCCTAGTAAACTTCCAAGATCCGTCGGACGAATGAGCCGGTTGGTGATTGGAGAGGAACGGTTCGCGAGCACGCCGGCTAAAAATACCGTAAGTGTGTTATATTTCCCCCTTCCCCCATATTAAAGTGTCTGAATTCGGGTGGGTCCGTCTTTGATGATCTTGGGTCTGGCAGTGCCTGTATGTTGGTCTGTTGTGCGCAATTATACGTGGCTTTCCTTGGGCACTGTCATCCACTTTTCGTTTACTAGCTTGACCGCAATACAACGTAGGGACCTGTCGTTTGTTGTCGCACTGCTCTGTCAGTGCCGTGCAGCTGCATCGGCTGAACAATCCACTCACAGTTTATTCTTCGATAGGAAGACCCTGGACTGTGGCTGGGTCGCGATGTCATGCAGATGCACACAAATTCTTTGTTGTTCTGAGCGGTTTGTCCTTGGCCAAACCCTCAGTTTGTTTTGCAGGATTCTTTTTGCAGGTTTTACAGGTCTAACCCACTTTTTTACAGGTTTTTTTCTGGTCTAACCCACTTTTTACAGGTTTTTCAGGTGTTATTTTTATTTGCCTAAACACTAAACCCTATGTTAATTATTATAATTGTATCTTAACTGATTATTACTCGAATCTCGCATTCATTGTTGACTCGGACCCGATAAGCCTGCAAAAAGCACTGTTTGTTTCATAACTTTGCTTTTGTCAGGTTTCGACGGCCAGGCGCGGCAATCTCACCTTTTGCTTTATAGGCTAAGATTTGGAAAAGAGAGACAGTCAGGCAAGACAGCAGATTTTTTCTAATGTTCTTGTTTGTGATTTATTTGCGACGGCGTCGGGCGCGCAGGACGATGGCGGTCCACTGGTATGTTTGTGAGGGTATGTGTGTGAGTAACTATATAACGTGAGGTGCAAATTGCACTGAAGCAGACGAACAACCAATCGACAACCAGATGGAGGGCAGATGATTTAATGAAAACACAATTGGACATGGTTTAGATTCGAACAACTGAGCTGTGATGTAAACATTGGGGAATGTTGACAACTAACTTTGGTGGCAACATTTGGGATATTTTCTCGTTGACCACAACTAACTTGGGTGGCAACACTTGGGGTTATTTCTCGTTGACCACAACTAACTTGGGTGGCAACACTTGGGGTTATTTTCTCGTTGACCGCAACTAACTTGGGTGGCAACGTTTGGGGCTTATTTTTTCTTTGACCACAACTAGCTTGGGTGGCAACATCTGGGGTTTATTTTCTCGTTGACCACAACTAGCTTGGGTGGCAACATCTGGGGCTTTTTTTTTCGTTGACCACAACTAACTTGGGTGGCAACATCTGGGGCTTATTTTTTCGTTGACCACAACTAACTTGGGTGGCAACATCTGGGGTTTACTTTCTCGTTGACCACAACTAGCTTGGGTGGCAACATTTGGGGCTGGGGTTAATTTTCTCGTTGACCACAACTACGTTTTATTATTAATTACTTGAACCATTTCCTTTCAGAAGTTTGAACCAGAAGTAGTTTTATACACTACTTAGAACCAAAAAGTAGTTTAATATACTACTTAGAACCAAAAAGTAGTTTAATATACTACTTAGAACTAAAAAGTGGTTTAATATACTACTTTTATTTGGAACCAAACTGTAGTTTAATATACTACTCAACATACTATTAATTAACATGTTTTAATTTTTTTCTATCGTGCTTTGAGCAATTTCTGGAGTAAATTATTTTTTTTTTATCTAGCTACGCGTTGCGATAGATAGATCCTTCCTTCCTGTAGGCTTGTAAGTTAATGTTAACTTGGTAATTTATTTAAAATTGTGATGTTGTGTGGATGTGTTTTGTATATTCTCCTTTTTTACTCGCGTCGGCAGGAAAACCGTAGTCTTAGCGAATACTGCGAATTGTTTCGTGGTCATTGCAGGCAGACAGTTAGTTCGGGGCCGCCATCGTCAAGAATATCAGACAAATATTATCAGTCAGAGCAAATTAGTTGGAATCCCGGAAGTTCAGAATTTGGAAAACAAGATTCCGTTGACGCATTGTTTTCAAATACATGATACTAACACTGTTTTGTTTCTTTTGCAGATATTTGGATGGGGAAAATATAAAAAACAGTGGATAGTTTCTTTTTCCAGCACAACTAACGCTTGTTTTTATTTTTTAGAAACGGCACTTGAAAGAGCATTCTTGGATGGGATTTCNATTGGGGCTTATTTTCTCGTTGACCACAACTAACTTGGGTGGCGACGTTTGGGGTTTATTTTCTCGTTGACCACAACTAACTTTGGTGGCAACATTTGGGGTTATTTCTCGTTGACCACACCTAACTTTGGTGGCAACATTTGGGGCTTATTTTCTCGTTGACCACAACTAGCTTGGGTGGCGACGTTTGGGGTTATTTCTCGTTGACCACAACTAACTTTGGTGGCAACATTTGGGGTTTATTTTCTCGTTGACCACAACTAGCTTTGGTGGCAACAATTGAGGGTTCCTTTCTCGTTGACCACAACTAACATGGGTGGCAACGTTTGAGGCTTATTTTTTCGTTGACCACAACTAACTTGGGTGGCAACATCTGGGGTTTACTTTCTCGTTGACCACAACTAACTTGGGTGGCAACATCTGGGGTTTATTTTCTCGTTGACCACAACTAACTTGGGTGGCAACATCTGGGGCTAATTTTTTCGTTGACCACAACTAACTTGGGTGGCAACATTTGGGGCTGGGGTTAATTTTCTCGTTGACCACAACTACTTTTTATTATTAATTACTTGAACCATTTCCTTTCAGAAGTTTGAACCAGAAGTAGTTTTATACACTACTCAGAACCAAAAAGTAGTTTAATATGCTACTTAGAACCAAAAAGTAGTTTAATATACTACTTAGAACCAAAAAGTGGTTTAATACACTACTTAGAACCAAAAAGTTGTTTAATATACTACTTAGAACCAAAAAGTAGTTTAATATACTACTTAGAACCAAAATGTAGTTTAATATACTACTTTTATTTGGAACCAAACTGTAGTTTAATATACTAATCAACATACTATTATTTAACAGGTTTTAATTTTTTTCTATCGTGCTTTGAGGAATTTCTGGAGTAAATTATTGTTTTTTTTATCTAGCTACGCGTTGCGATAGATAGATCCTTCCTTCCTGTAGGCTTGTAAGTTAATGTTAACTTGGTAATTTATTTAAAATTGTGATGTTGTGTGGATGTGTTTTGTATATTCTCCTTTTTTACGCGCGTCGGCAGGAAAACCGTAGTCTTAGCGAATACTGCGAATTGTTTCGTGGTCATTGCAGGCAGACAGTTAGTTCGGGGCCGCCATCGTCAAGAATATCAGACAAATATTATCAGTCAGAGCAAATTAGGTGGAATCCCGGAAGTTCAGAATTTGGAAAACAAGATTCCGTTGACGCATTGTTTTCAAATACATGATACTAACACTGTTTTGTTTCTTTTGCAGATATTTGGATGGGGAAAATATAAAAAACAGTGGATAGTTTCTTTTTCCAGCACAACTAACGCTTGTTTTTATTTTTTAGAAACGGCGCTTGAAAGAGCATTCTTGGATGGGATTTCTTTTTACAACACTGTCGACAAAAGGCTTTAATTACCTGAACTAACCGGTTTTTTTGTTTTTCAGAAACCCCTTATAAATGCAATTGGAAATAAAGGATAAACAAATGAACCTGACAAAAAAATAAACAAAATAAATAAACAAACAAAAATATTCAATGGAATTTATTCATGGAACAATTGGCGTAAGTGCACAGGTATGATCTGTTTGCTAGGCGTTCATTTGCAAAGGTTTCCTCTGCAAATGGACCAGTGTCTCTTCCTCGTCTTGGTGTGGTTCTGCGCCAGACGAGGGTCTCTCCACTGCTTTATATGAGAGACCCACTGCGTGAGTTGGCACCTCGACGTGGTGCAGTGGCCTGATTTAGAACTAAGACCAACTCGCAGAACCCAGAAAAAAACAAAAATACAATTTGAAACGTATCGAAGTTTACGTTTTTCGATACAAGGCAATATTACAGGTACTTGCAAAGTAGTTTTCTGCGTCGGCAGCTGCAAATACAGGGAACGTCGGATCAAGTCGGTATAGCCGAAGTCGAACCACATTTATCAATTTGTTGCGTGGTGACTGGTGTCTTTCGGTGGCGCATTGCTTTCACCTTTTATCATAAGTTGGTTTGATTTGATTTGCCTTGTTTTACGTTAAAACGACCGTGTAGTCGTTGCTTTATTTGCTGGAGCCCGATTACAATTTGTAAAAAATACAAAACTAGTAGTGTTTGTTGTTTCATTTTTAACACCAGTGGCTGGAGCAACTTTAACTAAAGTGATTGCAGTTCTGTTGAGTTATTTTGATTTTAATTAATTTTCAAAACTTGGTTCCACTGGGTCAAAGCAATGTCGCTTAATTTTCCACAGGGGGGCAGAAGAGACGTCAGCAGGTCGATCGCACCTTGGCACCTACAATTACCGAAAGATTTGGCAAGCATCAGTTAACACTAGTTTTTTTACAAACCAATACTCTTTTGCTTAGTCGTGCAGGAAGAAAGAAAACTTGCAATTTTTTTTGTGAAACATACTAATCGCCCCAAAAACGTTTGTGAAACACTTTTGATGACGTCATCAAAAATCACCTAAATCATCTTTCAGTAGCTTTCTTGCTTTCGTGTAGATTTTTACGTCGAAACTTTTGGCGACGTCATAAAATAACTGTCTTTCAGTTTTGGTTATTTGAATTATCTAAACATTTAATAGTTTTGCGACAGCCGTTTTTGACTGAACTGTGCTTTACTGTGTGCAAGTTAACATGGATTAAGGGGACTGTGATTAATTTCCCTAAAATTTGAAGCCTGTTTGTTTCTGTCACACATATTCGTCTGTACCAAATCAGCTGTTAACTGCATATTACTTTTGGTTGATAACGTAGAAATTGTATTGTATTGTTTGTTGTGCCCTCTGAAACATAAAGCCAGTAAAATTGCTGGTTGAAGTAATGGAGAGCTTAAGACTATTAACCTGACTANTGAAAACATAAAGCGAGTAAAATTGCTGGTTGAAGTTATGGAGAGCTTAAGACTGTTAACCTGACTAAGTAAGGATGATTGGTGATGGTGGCCAAGCACATTGTGTGATTGTGCAGTTTCCAGTTATCATTTGTCATAATTCATTGTCAAATTTTTTCGGAAGGTTTCTAAATGACTTTGTGCTGCTTTTCTGAGTCATTCCTGATGATGAAAGCAGCGTTTGTCGAAACGTAGAATATGTTTTATTGTACACAAGTACTGGCTTGTATCGTCCTATTGTTTCTAAATGATTTTTCGCAACAGTTTCTAACTCTGCATTTCAGGATTCTATGAAATATTAACTAATGGTGTAAAATAAATAGCTATCAGCTTCATTTGTTTGGCCTGGACATGAAAATAAAACATTGGATATGTATTGTGGCAATTTTACTGAATCATCTTTCACAAAGGTGAGTGATATTAAAAAGTCCTGCAACTCGTAGTGGATTGTTTTCGAGTGAAAAGAGTGTACTGTTTGTTGAGAAATCAATAAAAATGATAAAAAACATAGGCACATGTTATATCAAGCAACTCTATTTGGTCCTTTTTAAAAATTTAAAACAAAATTTTGTGTCAGGAAATATATGATAGAGAGCAGACAGTGAGAAACAAACACCTTATGCTTGTAATGCGAATGAATATTTTTCTTTTTTTTCGTCATTTTAAGAGTTCCATTGTGCTATAAAAGTGGGTCAGATTTTAGTTAATAAATTGTGTAGTTGAGCCAAGTGTAGACAACATACTAAATAACAAACGGTTTAATGTATAATGACAATGAAAACAGACCTAGCAGCATGTATGTTTAAATTTATTATTAATCACTATAGGGTATAAGTCATTTTTTTAATTCATAGTATGCCAGCCATGCAAGTTGGCGGTATGCGTACCAAAAGTTACAGACTCTGCTGTATGCTGCAAATCTTAACTCCTAGTAGGGATCGAGCCTAGTATTCACTTACCCTGTTTACATGAGCGAATTGAATCCTCAAACTGATGCGAATTTTGTGACGTCATGCATTCAATTTGCCGAAACGTAAATTTACATGGCTACCAAGCGAATCGCATTCAAGGTTTTTCCCTTTCCGCCAAAATGTTTAGTTATTACGTCATAGTTATGAACAAACGTAAGGATGCAGTATTGTTTTTTGTGTATGTTCCTGCATTGAAAGCACGAAGGCAAGCAGTTAAAAGCCTACAAACCATTCAAACTCCACGCAGTACTCTTCTGTAAGAGTTTTTACAGATTTACTAAAGTCTGCTGGTTCTTTTGAGATTTACGTTTCCTTAATAAGCTGCAGAAGCAGAGATTTGTTTTCTGTAATCAAGAGGTTTTTTCGCAAAAATTATTAACTCCAGCGTCTTTAACTTTAAAATAAAAGACACCGCGGTGATATGGTGGGCAAAAAGTCAGGTTCTTCAAACTAGCCCCATTTGCAAGTTTACGGACTGTTCGTGCAAAATGCCTGTAAGCGTGTTCAAACTACCTGTTTCAAGCGTATTGGCAATCGGAGATCTCCAATATGCTTTGCCTTTTTTTTTGAGAGAAATGCGTATCGCTTTCTTTATTCAAAGGCTGCTCCCAGAATTGAATATGCACATACATATAATTCATAGTTGAGGTTTTAAGATGTTTTTATTATCTAACAATCAAGTTATGATTTATGTGAAATGTTCCAAAAAAATATATAGCTTGCTAAAAATTTCATTGTTGACATGGGTATTTGTGTTGT
>QXVZ01012383.1:2040-20443 GCA_008931825.1 Phallusia fumigata | reverse complement strand
GTGCAGTAAATCGCGAGTTTTGACAAAAAAAGTGGAACCCAATTTTGCTGGAACTAAAAAATGTTTTCTACCTCGTTTAGATGTTTTTAATATAACAATGCCAACGTTATCTGCACAATCTCATTTTTGCAACCCGCTTGAGCAATAAAAGCCTGGTACAGCTTTCAATTGCTATAGGTATAAGCGAATGTGTTCGTACAGGAACAAAGAAAAATGCGATTCACAATGCTCGACTTAAGAAAGAGTGGTAGAAATGGCACAGGACAATTACAAGCACCTTAAAAATTTGCCAACTGCGTTGCTGGNCGAATACTCGACGAAACGAAAGAAAACAGTGTGTTTGCGAAAAGATAAGTGCTTGATTTCTTGTCAAAGTCTATCATCTCGGACCTCCATACCTACAAAAACAAACATGTTCTTTTACTGACGCCTAAACAATCCCCTTTAATCGGATTATTGCGTAATAATCAATCGATGATAGAAGCAATCAATAAAATTTACACAACATTAACATGCAACCGGTTACGACCACTACGAGTATTAATCCGGGAGCTTTGTTATGCATTTACCTACTACAAGATTAAAACAATTTGGGTCATTGTTGCCACGTCCTAATTTAACTTACTTTGCTTTCCAATCGGTTCTGCCAAAGCGATCGTTGACCACTTGAGGGCGTAAAGCAGGTGGACTGGTTTTGTTTTTCACAGCTGGCTGAATTTGAGAACCAATTGCTCGTGACTTCCACGTGTTGAAACCTGTGACACAATTACAAGACGTTTTTCATGCAAATTAGTTTTGATGCTTCTGTTTGGCAAAGTGTTAGCGTCACCTAAAACTGTTAATGTGCCTTTTCATTTTTATTGCTCACTAAAACTTACTTGTAGCTGGGGCCACTGGAAGTTGGATTCTTTGACCAGCTGATCCGACTTCTTTTTTGGTTGCAAACGAAGGCATGTAAGGCGCACCCACACTATACTCTTTTGCTTGTGATCCAATTGGTTTGTAACTACTTGGTGAGTGGTAGTTGTGGTTTCCTGTCCAACCATTCACTTCAGTCTCTTTGATTTTTATTCCTAGTTTTTTGAAAAAAAAAATACTTCTTTGAGTATCCACTAAAATAATGTGTTGGAAGCAAGAATTATATTTACAGAATTGTGCAAAATTTGTCACTGCATTAGTGGTAAATAGATCTTCACATGTTTAGTTACCTGACAGGTAGCGAGTTTGACCGTAATTCTGTTTTCCTGACTGCCGTTGCTGGGAACCATGTTTTGCTGCATTTATACCATTTTCCAATCTGGTTCTTGAGGCATAGGACAATTTCGAATCAGGGTTTCTACAAATTACATAATGAACAAAATATGAATAACAGAAACCATGACAAACAAAAAAACACTACTAAAAACACATTAAACTAACCCGAAAAGGTAGTCTGTATCATTCCGTTTTTTGCCATAAAGTCCCACATTCCCTGTTGGGTTGGAGTCCAAGGAAAACTCATCTAGTCGGTTAACTTTGTTCACCCCAGGAACTGTTCTCCATCTTCTTCGTGCAGTCTTGTGGGTGAGACTATCCAATTGTGAACCACTTTAAGATATTAATTAGATTATAAGCGATTAACGTTTTTGCATTTGAATTTTTTATTTTATGGGAAATTTTCCTGATCAGGCAAAATGTTGAAATTGAAAATTTATTTCCCTCCCTCAAATGTGGTTGTTGACAAATTGTTTTAAACTTGTCATGCACAATCAGGAGAATATTTCCGTGACTTGTTTATTGTACATTCTTTTATCACTAACAAATTATTACCTTTAAAGTAGTGGTAATAGTAGTAAAACTTCAGCAGTAACCACTGACAGATATAATATGCTAAGAATTATAAGTGAAATATTTTAATCCCTTTATACCTGTCTTCTTTCATAGCGGTTTTCTTTCCAAGAGGTGGAAGGGGCTTGACATCATGTGCTTTGTTTTCATTGAACACATCGGTCCAAAATGTATTTCTTTGTCCTAGAGGCCGTCTGCCAACTTCTTTTTTCACATGAATGTGCCCACGTTCAAATCCACTATTGTTATTGTTGTTTGAGTCCATATTCAATGAAAAGGGATCATAGTGTGTTTCTGTACCTTGGTGGAAACCATCGCCTCTAGGGGGATTGGAACTGCCAATACCAATGCCATGTACCCCTCCAGCACCAAGGCGATTATTGACCTGGGGTAGTTTTCTGTAATTTACTTGCGGTCTAAACTTGTGTGATTTGGCTGCACTGGTGTCTCTACTTCCACTGCTGTCATGACGATGTGAATAATTTGGCATGGTTCTTTTGGGACTGTCTCTGCCCATTATTTTCTCAACTTCATCATCATCCAATAATGTCTTGAATGTTGACAGAGGTGAAGGCCGATAGGGCCTATGCTTATTAACATCAGGTGCTTTTTCGGGCTGATACACAGGAACATCAGACTTCAGCTCATGTTTAGCTTCATTGGGTTTCTTTTGAGTTTGATTGAAGCCAGTATGCTTTTTCAAGGGTGCTTTGGAAAGGTTTTCACCGTCCAAAGAAATGTCCAACATGAAGTCAAGACTCTCCTCATCATTTGCTATTGGAGGTTTTTGCTTCCATTTATTAGCAGGCAAAGTAACTTTTCGCTTCTCCAGCAATGGTAAATGTGAATTGTTGCCATTAGAAGGTTCTTGCTTTTTCTGCATGTTTTCTTTGTGGGATGATGGGTCAATCTTCTTTTCAGGAGCAGCGACCGGCCTCTCCTTTGGTGCAGACAATTTTTTATGGTCCTTTGCTTCATGTGGTGATTGGTGAAGGGCAGGTGAAAAAGTTGGGGGTGGAAGGTTTCCAAACAATCTCTGTTCGTGCAGTTTCTGCAAGGCTTGTTGCTGTGTTATTTTAGGCCCCAAGTCCTGATTCACACTAAAATATGGATATCGAAGAGCCTACAAAAAATCACTGATGTCAAAATGAGCCACCTTCAACAAATAATTCTTTTATTTTACTTGCCTGACTGGCTGTTGGACGTTTCTTTGGATTCCACTGAAGCATGTCAGTAATTAGCTGCAGTGCTTCTGGGCTTGCATTTGAAACTTTTGCTTTTAATCCAACACCAGCTACTTGCGGCCATCTGAAGTTCATCTGGCTTGCAAGATTTTGTCCTTCTGGCCAATCGGCCTGGAATAAAGAGAAAAGGTTTTGGTTGAGTTCACCGTACCAGATTGAGAATGTTTAGGTAAACACCTTGGTTGGAGGGCCCAATATTTGACAGAGCTTGAAAATTTCATCCATTTCAGATGAACCAGGGAACAGTGGTTTTAATGTGTAAAGCTCGGCAACAATGCAACCAATAGCCCAAATGTCAATTGGCGAACTGTAGTTTGTGGAGCGAAGTAGAACCTCTGGGGCTCGATACCTTTAGAAAATCAGCAAAGAATAAAATTGAAGGATAAACTATACTAAACTTTCTCAATAGAAAACACACACCATCTTGTGGAAACATAGTCAGTATATGGGGGCTTCGAACGAATTTCCCTGGCTAGGCCAAAGTCGGCAATTTTTACCAACTCTGGCCCCATACACAGCAAATTTTCTGGTTTCATGTCTCGATGAAAAAACCCATGTTTGTGCATGAAGGCCATCCCTTGTAGGACTTGATACACCATGTTTCTTATTGATGGTTCGGGAAGATACTTGTCCCTTAAAAACATTGGGTTTGTATTACTTCAAAGAAAACACACACAAGTTGCACTTAAATTTGTACACAATAATTATTAATTCATGAGTGTGACAAATCACCATGGCAGCAGTAAGGGTAAGCTCCACTTGGCTAAATAATTACTCTTACTAAGGTTATCCATAATTAATGTGGACATAGAAAACCTAGCTGATTTACATAAAATACTCTAAAATTTATGTCATACACTGATAAATCTTGAGCATACATCAAACTTGGTACGGTTTTAGGTTTTAGGACGAAGTCACGCTCATTTATTTCACACTATGTATTTAGCAGAAAGAGTAGTATGATTTATCTCAAGTACCATTGAAATACATTCATCATTGTTAAAAATCATGACCATTATTATCACAAGTGGCAGAAGGCATATTGTAGCCATTGTTCAATGTCATTGAAAGGTACAACCAATTGCTCTTCAAAAGGTATGGGGTGTATGATACACAAACATTTAGAATGAAATTGATATGGTATTATGAAGTGTTGGTTGTCACTTCTGTCGCTACTACATTCACAAACACCTGTTTTTTCCTATTCACACTGGATTTTGTTACATAAGGAGAGGAGAGCAGTCCAACAACTAACCTTCCTTTCATCAGCTGATAAAGGTTTTCTTTCATATACTCAAATACGAAATATAGTTGATTGTCCTCCCGAATAACCTCCTTAAGCTTTACAACATTCACATGGTTGAGTTTTTTCAACGAACGAACTTCTCGGAGGTTAACACATTCTTCCCAGTTGTAAAACTTCTTTTTCATTCTAAAGTAAATTTATGTACAATTAAGAAAGTATCTTTTTAACAACACACAAGCAGTTAAGCCTAACAAATCAACACATCACAGCAAAACTTATCACAACATACACTGATGAAGCTGGGAAAAAGTGAAAGTGACATGAAAATTAGTAAAATTTCTTAACAAACAAGCAATTGTTCATCCAGGTTTGGTACAAACCACTGCAAACTACTGCCTTTGGGGCAACAAAACATTTTATGTTAACTGTCAAAGTTGGTTTGGCACATCAAATGCACAAGTCACAATCTAAGACTCACGTCTTTATGGCCACCATCTCATTTGTATCTTTGGTGCGATACAAATGCACATCACCAAATGTGCCATCGCCCAGCTGCTTTACAAACTCATAACGTGAAAGGCCTTTTGATTTTGCAGGTGGTGGTGGAAATTCAGGAGCTGGTGCTGCTGTTGGTATATTTATTCTCTGTGGTTGCATGGTTATCACTGCTAAAGACATTTTGCTAACACATGCTGACTATTGATTTTGTCTGGCTACTAAAAACCACTTCAAATTTGATTGCACTTACTTTCAGATTTACTATTGTGACTGTCAATAAAGGAAAACACAGTTTTCTAATTAATATTTGTAAAATATTAAACATGCCAGTCATAAATGAAATAGGTCAACTTTTAATTATTTACAAACTAATTGCAGGTAAGCATGTAATCAGTGTTGTCTGTTTATAAAATCTAGCAGTAAAGTAACACACAAAAAGTGGAAAAAGTCTTGTACATTTAAACCTGCACTACTCAACCATTGCACCACGGTTTTTCTACAGGGCCGCGAAGCATTACAAAACATTAATATACGGATTGGTCAGTTGCAAAGGTAAGTTTCACATTATAAAGATACTTAAAGTTTGCATATCTAGCTCATTTCTTGGCTGTTTTTCCACAATATCTTAAAAGTGGGTTGCAAGCTGGATAAGATTAAATACCATGACAAACACTTCTGTTAACTCTATTAACAATTTGCACCATTTCAGTATTTACCAATGATTTCAATGACAATACACAATGTCTAAACAGAGTTTGAAATGGCAAGAGGACTAACACCAAACATCCTAAACTGATCTATTTTACTTGACTATTACTTTTGCAATGTAGATCAAGAAAAATGGCAAAAGTTATTGCACTAAAAAATGAAAAACATGTTCTGATCCAAACTTTAGTCCTTTTTTCATTACTTTGATTTTACTCTGTATAAACTTGGTGTCCACAACGTACTTTCTAAAAGTCTCATCTCCACACTACATTGGTGATTCCCACACCTCTCTGGTCACATATTCTCTCAGTACTTCACATATAATGCATTTGATATTTCAGTTCAATGGCACTTGATGTCAGTTTAAAGATTTGGTTTGTCAATAGTTTGTCAGAAAATAACTTTTTAAAATTATTTTTGGGCAGCAAAGGGTTCCATCAAAAAATGTTCCATTGTTTTCAAGAATCTTTGTTTTAGTGAGCAAGTGTATGTTTGAAACCTAGCTGAATTTTAACACCTTTAAGCTTTTAATCTGCACAAATTTGCATCTATGTACGTTACATCGCTGAAACTGTTTTTCTCACTTTTTAATGGCCACCATTTCTCCAGTCTCATTGCTTCGTCCCAGAATGACAGAACCATAAGTTCCATCTCCAAGTGGTTTCATTTGCATGTAGCGATTCATAGTAATGTTTGTTGATCCCTTAAGTCCCAAATGTGTAAAAACATGATTTTATGCAATGCACCATAATGTTGATGTGAGACATACTTCACACCTTACATTTTCTACATTTGCTGAAGCCTGTTAATAACAGAAAATAATGCATCTTGTTAAACAGTAAAGGAACGTGAAAAATTTATGATTATCACTTCATCACATAGGGTAAACTGTTTGTTGCAGTAGGACATTTTCTGTTTAAAACTTGTAACCTTTGTTTAAAATTGTAATTCAGCCGGCAACCTCTGAAACTGTGGGACTGCTTGGTCCCTGCTCTTGCCAGTCTACATCTCAATATAAACAGAACACAGTAAGAAAAACAATGGTGGCTGAGTTGCACAAAAATGCAGCAGATGTGCATTGAAACACAATGTGTTGTCTTTTACTAACTGATTGGGATATCTCAATGCACATGACAGAATTCCTATAACACCTCTTCATTGCCTCCACAAAAAGCATCAGTGTTTAATTAAGTACCAGTAAGACTAAACTGCTACACTGGTATGACAAAACCTCACTTTTATACGGTTAGATGCACATGACAACAAATGTCAAATCACAAACCCCTTTGTTTCCAAACAGCAGTTATAAAATTCATCATTACACACACAAAAACATGTTGGAACCAAAGTAGCTCACAAGGTTCCTTTGCCGAAATATTTCTGTCAGACATGGTTACTTAACATCAATTCCTTAGTAAAAATCAAAGATGGATATGGGGGGGAAAGCCATTTAGTTGTCTCTCCTCTATACTTACCAAGATACAAACCGGTGGCTTGCTATGCTCAAAGTCTTATCCAAATATAAACTAAGCAGATCTACATTTTGCATGAAGCCCTAAGTATCATAGGGTTCCTCGATTTCCCAACCTTTTTCTTTCCCAGGAAATCAGATTTTAGAATGTTATTATTTGTATTATTTCTGTCTAAATTAGTCAATTCATTATAATGTACATGTTAACAACTCACTCTTTTATGAAAGGAATTGCCACCTCAATAAGCACTCTGTCCTTATCATCTGTGTATATTTATAAACATGATTGCCTTTGCTTGGTGATTATCCAGATTGGAAAGTGAAGGATTTTTTTTCACAATTTTTTTTGCATGGATTTACACCCTAAATTTTTTTTTGTGTGTGGCCTTGCGCGGACAACTTTTGGACAGCGCTGGCTACTAACGGTTTGTCTTGATTTTTTATAGCTACAGCAGAAATAGAAAACAGATTAAACTGGCAGTGCATTTATACGACGCAACTTGATGTTAGTCACGCTTCAATACACACGAAGTTGTAAGAAATGATCGTCATGGTCGCCCTCTAGAACATTAAATAATTTCCTAAAATTAACAAGAAAAAAATTTCTCATCGAAAAATGAAGAAACTCTAATTTCTGGCTTTCAGTAAACTTCTCTGTCTGGGAATGTTTCCAGCATACAGAACAAAATGTCATACAAGGGTCCTGGCAAATAAGGGAAGATTCCCTGCACTAACGCCACTTGTAAATAACTTGACTTGCAGTGCACACAAAACTATCAAATTATGTTCAGCTACGACTGGCACCTATACCTCTCCGGTAACGTATACCACCCTGGAGAAATGAGTTTACTGTAAAGATCACTTGAAGTTTACCATCACTTTGGTCGGCTACACGAACACGACACGCGTATAAATCCAACTTATTATCCGTTGTTATGAAACAATAAAATAACAGAAGCTCGCCTCTTTGGAATTTATTACTTTAAACACGACGATGCAGGGACAACATAGAAAATAAATAGCAAATTTGCAGTCGCGTTTTGTGCTTTAGACAAAATTCTACATAGTTTTAATGTTTTATTACAAAACACATTGATACCAATGACAGCTAAGTTTTAAAAATATGTCGGCTATTGTTCGTTTCAAAATAAAAAGAAACGTTTAAGTCTTTATATTTGTTAGTCATTTTTAATTGCTGCAGAGTTATTATTACAAAGGAATTTTAGTTGTATTTTGATTACATGGGTTCAGCAAACAAACAAAGTGATCCAAAACTTTATTTTGCCGCGGTCATCTCAAATTGTTGAATTTTTTAATCCCAGGTTTTTAATAACCGAGGCCAAAATTAATTCTAAGCTAGTTAACGGAAACTAAATTCGATAGTAAATAGACGTTTGTTATGCATATTAAACGGGCATTTACAACATTTGCCGTTTGTTCTTTACAATGAAAATAAGAAAAACATGACTATCAAACGTCTGGGTAAGAATTTGCGCGCCCCAAAATCGAATCACGCTGTCCCAGGAAATACCTCGGAAAATTTGTGTCGCAACATTTAAATAAATGTTGTTTGGCATTGCTTTGGATATTGATTGTCTTGGCGATACCAGAAAAATGTCTTGTATACGAGCGTAAGATTTACTCAAAATAAAACCCCAGTCACTGTTTTATTGCCACTGAATTGCAGACGGAAACACATACAAAACTACACAAGCAAAGGTTCACAATTTAAAGAGCAGTAAGTTGCTTCAGTGCAATATAGAATAACAAAAGACATGCTTTTCCAATAAAAAAAAACATAAACTACTGCATACAAACTATTCGAAAGACGTGCTAGAATAATTTACATTTTTTAATGTCATGATGTTGACCTTTTTCTGCTGGGTTTATTTTTTCTGTTTTGCTTGTTGTTTTGTTTCGGTGGCAATGTTTTTGTAAAAATACGTTGCTTCAGACCACCCAAAATGCTTGCAGGATTTTGTTGATAGGTTTGTATCATTGCTTGCAAAGCTGTTTCAACCTACAACAGAATCGTTGAAAAAGCAATGTATATAGGTTTTTATGTAACGTCTAGATATGGCATTATGGTTCTTTTATGCTATAAAGGTAAAGTTACACCATGCAAAAGTATTAACCAGTGGGAGTATTGGAATTTACCTTTTTGGCTAAAGCGGTTGGTGTTAATGAAGAGTCATATGGAATTGGTGTACCAATGTACGTTCGAAGTTTTACTGGAAAACCTCCATAGATTGGTACTAGAGGTAGCCTTGTTTTTTCATAAATATGTCTAAAAAATTCTTCAGAAAAAATGTAAGATCTTTGTAATAAAAGATCACTATGCAAAGTTTGAACTTACTTTTTCCCGTTTTCATGTATTCAAATGCTTGCCTGCAATTTTCAGTAAACATCGGAAGAATGGGCTACAATAAAAATGTTTTTAATATTATTCAGTATGTCAAACAAAACAATACCTAAGAGTGTAAAGCAATGTAACAATGGACAAACAAATAACATAACATAAAGTGATGATACACAAACCGGTAAAACAACATTACCACTTGAGCCTCCAGAGCAGCTTTGGCAAAACCAACACGATTTTCCCACACCAGAGAGTAGTCTTCACTAAAAAGTGCCTCTCGCACACCACCTGGTGCAATAGAAACAATCTCTCCACCTTTCAAGTATTCAACGACTTTGCTTCTTGGTCCTGGAAATGATCCCCAGAATCGAAAAAATCTTGAAAGTCCTGAAAAAATTTTTCCTGTTAAATGTAACCATGAGAAAAGAAAAAAATCTGGGATGTTAGGCAGGGTCTTACCATGTCACAACATAAAATTCATTAAATAAATGAATTCATTACTTTTGGTATTTTAATTCTCTTTTTTTATAATCCAGAAAAGGGTGTTTGAGAATTAGAGATTTTTGAATGACCACTATGATGATCAAATGATCTTATTTAGGCAGCAACTGCTTTAGTAACAGCACAAACTTTGTTTGCAAGGGTGCACTATTTATGTTTAACTGGCATTGTCGCAGGAATGTGCCAGATTTTTTTTACAAAACTTTTATCCAAAGGAACATACTACCTGTATGTATAGAATAGCATTTCATAGAATATTTGCTTACGACAGGTTTCTAAAGTATTTCAATGTGTAACATTTTTTTCTACATTATTCTATTGGTTGGGTGATTCACACATATTGTCACTTAAATAGCCTGCCTATAATGTTTATTAAATAACAAAACTATGTGACTGCCAACCAAAAAAATTTAAAAAAAAACATGTAATATTAAACATACCAGGAACTTTAAATACAAAGTTGTCCATGACATTTCTTACAACTCTGCCCCTTTCCAAATAAATATGTGCAACTAGATAATATAGATCAATGGGGAATGCTCCATGATAATATATGATCAATGCTGATCCATTAACAGGAATGTTTGACATCCCAACCACCTCATAACCTAAAAAACAAAAGAAAAATATTTTTAAAGTTACATTCTATTTTTTAATATTTAAAAAAAGTTTATATTCTTGTTGTTTCCATGCATTTACACCCTGTGAACTATTGGTAAATTACTAGTTTTCTATTACAACTTTTCTTAAATATTTTAAACTATCTTTCCTACTTACAGTTATTCTTTCCGATATTTAAACGACCGATATTTAAAGTACAATATAAAATCTTTAAGATTGAATCCAATATTGTTGTTTATTTATTGTTTGTTACTTGAAATTGTGACATGTCATTTTGCCAAAATTATTGTAAGAGTCGAGTTCAATATTTTGAATGTATAACAACTATTGTAGAATCACCAACTTTCGCAAGACAAATATCCCATATGTTTACCATGCCATATCCAGCCATGTCCTGTCCAAAATGTTGCAATGGTTTGCTTGTAGCCTTCCCAAATATTGTGACTATGAAAAGCCTCATAAATTGAATGTCTCCGGCGATAAACAAATAACAGAAGTGCACTGAGATAAAGATACACAACTAAAAGCATAGGCAAGACAAAAAACAGAATCACAAATGGGGATAGAAGGTATATTCTCCAACCTGCAAAACATTTTTTTTCAATAAAGAGGTATTATTTTGTTTTATCCCTTCAATGTGAGCTACACACAAGGCTGCATTAGGTGCCTTTGCCCCTTTTGAAAAGTTGACGTGGTGTCCCTGGATATCCTAATGTATTGTTTCTTAATGGTTAAATCAAGTATTAAATTCAACAACAATTATGCACAAATTTAAATACTGACAGAAGACTTGTCTATGCGCCATGCTCTACTTAAATAAATTGGCCTGTTTATTTCATTAAAAATACACAAATTTTTGTGAAACACTTACCAGGAAAGTGATAGTCAAGCCATTCAAAGGCAATGTTTTGATAATAGTCAACATAGTCCAATGCAACTTGCATAAACGCAGCAAACCAATGGCTGACAATATACAGCATTACAAGTGTTTTTTTGATACAAATTGAAATAGGTTGCTTTAAGGGACATTAAACTTTTTAGTCTTGCCTGAAAAATGCGACACACCATGTATACAATACAACAGTTCATGAAGAAATTGTGTTTGTTAATATTTGAAAAAGTGTCACTATGCTGCAATTATTGCTGAATATTTAAAATTCTAAATCGTATTATGACTGAGGTAGGTATGTTACGTAACGTGTTTGTGTTGCAAAAACATTTCGCTGGTTAACAGCTGCTTCCCGCCCCAAAGGTTTGGCACTTTTCCCCTTAGGAGAAAAGTGTGACGGTGCAATATAGTGCTCTATAGCGCGTAACGAATAATGTACTCAGTGAAGCGTTTAAAACAAGATAAAAATAAAACCATAGACTTGCTAGTCTATTGTGAAGCACATTAAAATCATATTTGACACTGTAAAACTAAAACACGTACCCTACACGTGTAACCATGTACCGCGTACTGTATCATTTTGTTTGTTTGATAATTACCACGTAACGTCTATGCTTTGAACACGGCCAGTTTCAATCCTATTCGACAAATAAGCAACACAAATTCTTTAACGAACAAAATCTTTATTTCAATAAATTTACCTTGCAGAAGAGGTATTTAAAATTTGCATTCTTCAATGCAATACAAAATCGATTTGCTTGGTTGCGCAACACAGACAAGGCGTGACAATCGTTAAGGCTGCTTGGAGTTTAAATTTGTTCAGTCTTTCGCTTGGTGTGCTTGCTAGACTGTGGATGCTTTGCGAAATCTTCTTGCATCTTGCATATAATGGATCAAAAAGGAAGGTAAACAAATTGTTTATTCTTTTGGATATCAATATGTGAATATGTAGTGCAAAATTTATGCCACACGTTGCGCAGCCTTAAAAATTCTCTGTGCAAACGCGCAGCACGTTTTTGTGCAGTAAACGTAGCTAAAACTCTGATTTGAGCTTATTGGTACCTTTTTAGCTATTCAAATCGTGACCGCGATAGAGTGGAGAGATCATCATTCAAGCGGGATCGACCATCCCCGTATCCTAAAGATGGAAGGGGATTTCGTTCATCGCCCAGAGGTCCACCTTTCTGGAGAGTGTTTGTGAACAATATTCCCTATGAAGAGAAATGGCAAAATCTAAAAGATACATTCAGGAAAAAGGGTACGTTTCTTGCTTTGAATAATAAAGTTTTTACCAATCAGTTTGGTCAATTTTTGTTTTTGTGGTCTGAATGGTACAGGTTATTCGAAGGTCAATTTGGTGACTTTCAACTGTTGCTTATAGTTATTGTTAACAATGCGCCATAATGGCAATCTTTTGTGTGTTTTTTATTTTGATGTTTGAAATAGACTATTATGTTTGCAACAATAAAGAAAACAAGTTGTTTTGGAAAAGGAAAATATTCTTGATTAGTGCCATTGTTTTCCTAATGTCTTGGTTTACCACAAGGTTAGACGAAGTCAACCTGAGCAAAGTTACGGTCATTTTAAGCAACTACATTTTGCTTACAATTTTGAGGGTTTTTAGATGTGATTTTGTGTTTTTAAAATAAAAAACACAGTACAATTGGGAGAGAAGTTTTGTGTGCATGAGAGCAGTTTGTAACACAATCATGCCTGTTTTTGCACATCAAAACTAAAGAACTACTTTTTTCTGTTGGGAATACCTGTGAGAATTAAAGGAAACTGTTTAATGTTTTTGCGCATAAAAACTGAAAAGTTGCTGTAAGATTTTTTTGTCAAGTCAAATTGAACAGTTCTAAAAAACATTTAAAAACCATGTTGATGCTTGTTCTGTTATAAAGGTTTTCATACAAATGTGTTAAATTTTTGCCAGTTACATTGTTTTCTATACAGTTGGTGAAGTTACCTATGTGGAGTTGTTTACAGATGACAGTGGTAAATCAAGGGTAAGTCCTTATTCTTCCTGTTGCTGATTTCTGGTTGTCAAATTTGTTGATGAAATCAAGTGCTTTAATGAACTTAAAAGTCTTGGCTTGCTGGTCATACGAGCATGCAGTGTTGGACATGTTAAAAAGCCAAACAATATTTGCCTACAGAATATTTCTTGAACTGTTGAAAAGCTCAAATGTAATTTAGAAAATAGTCCTGAAAGGATTTTGTCATGCAGCATTTTTCACCAATCAAATGCATCTAAAATGCACTAAAAACACTATTGAAATCACACTTAAGTTAAAAGATTGGTTGGATATTTTATTTTTGTCTATCAATTGTTGAATAACAATTTACCGACTGCATTAGTGGGGTGTCTGGTAAAATAAAAATGGCATGTACTTGGATGATTGTGACACATGCAGTACAACTAAAGATTATTAATTTAATGGTAAACTGAACAATTGACCCTTTCAGTGTTTGTTTTCCTTTTATTTTAATCCTTTGACATCTTATTAGCCACTTCTATTTGTTTTGGCAGACTAAAGTTGTTGGTTAAAGCAGCTTGTTTTACACAGTGTTAACTACATATTTCTTCTAGCTCAGCTTATATGTTTGGCCAGCCCCCTAGGATAATATTGCACATCTGTGATGCAAAGTGTTGCCTGGTGTTCAGACTGGACATTTGTGTTATACTGTCCAAAACCTCAAGATATTATCATTGGTCAAATGCTTAATGTTTAGCAAGTCTTGAGTGATAGTATTTTGTTTTGGGCAAACTAATCCTTCTGAGCCTGATTTTGCTAAAAGGTTATGTGTGTATTAGTCTGAAGGGTCATTTTGGTATTTATTTTTAACCTGATTATCTTATTATCAAATATAAATGTACAATTTTCTTTGAAAATTTATTTTCTTGCCCATTGAACTGATGATGATGATGGTGTTCTTTTGTCAACATGTTGCGGTGGATTTGATTTTCAATATTCCTGTTGTCTTCAAAATTTCAATGTTCCCAATTTTAGGGTTATGGGTAAGTTAGTGGTTTACTTGTGTTTTGGTATGATCTAGTTTGTTGTTGTTGTTTTATTTTGCACTCTTCATTAGGGCTTGCACATCGTCTGTGCTGTTGCAAGAGGTAACCTTAAGATATAACGCAGGAAGAAGTCCCATTTTACATATCTTTTGTACTGTATGCACCGATAATGTTTGTGATAACAGATAGTATATTGACGCTATGAACCAACAGTCGTACGTTAGGTAATTTGATTACATGTCACACCGCTTGGATTTAATCAGTTCGCCACCCCACACGAAAAAAATTTGCTAAAAAATCGACGCTTATGCTTACAGTACAGCTTTGTTCCAACACTTTCGAATGTCAGTTGTAGCAAACTGTTTTGTTCTGTTGCTATTCCTTATTACATTTTAAATAATGGAGATTGACATTGTGATCAGAGCTTCTTGATGTTCTCACCTCTTTTTGCTGCTGTGGTTTAAACAAGACTGTTATGATTGTCTGTGCTAGATATATTGGCATCAAATTATCCTTTTAAACTGGAACATTGCTGTGCTGTAGGGTTTTTTGTCTCATTAATCTTGAAGTTAAATGCTCTGATCTTAGCAAGGTTAAAACTATGTTTGTAACTGACAGACAATGGTGGATTGTGCTTATTTAACGTTTTTTTCAAGTTGTTCTGATTGGTGGTCGAAGGACAGTGTTGAAACCATTGACAAAGTACCTAGCTTTCGAATTTATAGTGAGCTATGATTAGGTAAAAAATTAAATAAGTGTTTTTCTTCAGAGTTGTTGAGTTCAAGAACAAAGAAACATGTGAACTTGCAATTGAAAAGATGAACCGCTTTGAAATTAACAGCCGGAAACTTGTGGTAAAAGCGGTAAGTCTATCAACGTGCAAGCAAGCAAGTAATTGTCAACTTCAAATCTAATCTAATTAAATGTTAAGGACTATGATGGTGAATTGGTTAGAAAGATGCTGGTGAGAGATGGTGTTGTTCAAGGTCCACCCATGCCTGGTCTACCTCCACCGATGCCAGGAAGGCCTGGTCCACATCCACCTATGCCACCTCCAATGGGAAGAATGGTGATGCCCAATCGACCAAATGAACCTGGCCCGATGGATTCAATGAGGCCTAGTCTTGGACCAATTGGAAACACTGTGTTTGTGGCCAATGTAAGATGTTAACCAAAAAAAACGTTGTGCATATTGTGTGGTGGATTTTACTTTTTGTTATTACAGTTGGACTACAAGGTGACCTATTCAAAACTGAAAGAAGTCTTTCAACTTGCTGGCCGTGTTGTAAAAGTGGACCTTATGCTGGATAAAGATAACAAAAGCCGGGGAATGGCGACGGTAACCTATGATGACCCAATGGAAGCTTCACAAGCAATTTGTATCCTTTTTGTATGAACCACTCTTTGCAGCTTTTACTACATGACTTTAGTTGTTTGTTTTGTTATACTGAAGCTACATTCCTTAACCATTCTTGTTAGCTATGTTACACAACCAGAAATTGTTCGACCGGACAATGATTGTTAAAATGGATAAAGACAACACACGTGACAAGGGAATACCAGAATTACCAAGTGGACTTTCTGGTATTGGGCCCCCATTAAACATTCGGCAGAGAGAATCTGGAGGTTTGTTTTGTGACCTTTGAATGAACTTTTGTCAATAAAACATAGCAGACTAAATACAGTAGTTTTGCTTTTACAGGTATGGGTGATGGCCCACCAATGGGAAGAAATTCATATGGGATGGGCAATAGTAATTCCCTAGGTTTGTAAAGCATGTTCAAGTAATATGGTTTTAGTATAGGTTGAAATTGTATTTGTAAATTGCATCAGGTGGCTGGCCTTCATTGGGAGGATATGGAAATGGAAGTGATGTTGGATCCATGCGCGAAATGAACAAGAACGGTGGATCAGGCTCTAATCCCTTGGCTGTCGGTTTAACAGCTTTAAACCAACAAGCTAATCGATTAAGTGAAACATTGCAAGCAAGTTCACTAGCTGGTAAATGGAAAATTAGGTTTTAATATTTTCTTAACATGCATAAGTGATGATACACAAGTCTCGTTCGTCTTAGTTGTACAACATGCAAAATGCCGACAAAAGAACGGCCGACTGATATGCAGTTGTATTTCGTAAAAAATGTCTTTGTAAAAACAAGTATTAGGACACATGTTATCTACGTAGGGGCAAGTTTGGGCCTGGCAGGCATTGCTGGTTTGGGTCTTGGTGATTTGTCTGGAATTGGCCTTGCTGGAAACAGAGACTCCATTGATCAAAGACTTCTTGACCAACACCGCCTTAGGTTGCTTGCTGCTGCCCGGGGTGTAAGCATGTCTGATCGTGAAAGGATTGAAATGTAAGTTTGTGTGCAATTGAGTTTGTAACAGGTGTTACTTTTACTTGTACACTCTACAGGGACATAGCAAGAGTAGACAACAGAATCAGGGACATTGACAGAACACTGGCTGCTACAGAAAGAGGAGGTTACAATCAACAGAAGCATCCGCCGATGCCACCACCAATGGGATCGGTTCGACAAGGTTTGTATTTTAAGGTACTTGCATGTGATGGCGTTCGTTTAATGACGTTTTTGTTTATTAAACAGAGCAACGTGGTGGATCAATGAGAGTCCCGGGAACTACAGTATTTGTGCGCAACTTGCCATTTAGTCTGACTTGGCAGCAACTACGTGACAGATTCACAAGATGTGGTGAGTCTATCTTGGTGCATCTCCTTTAAACTCATCTACATCACGATTTCTAACTCTTGTGTTGTTTTAGGTAATGTTATGTATGCTGACATTAAAATGGACAATGGCAAGTCGAGAGGATTTGGAAACGTGAGGTTTGAAACTCCAGATCAAGCCCAAGCAGCTGTCAGATATTTCAATGGCCTGGATTTGGAGGGAAGAAAAATCGAAGTGCATATTGATCATAGAGGATAGATTTTATTTGCTGCCAGATGAATCAAAACAAACTTTTCAGTCATTTTCGTTGTATTGTTGCCTTGTACACCTTTTTTCAATAAAATCGTTTATACTTGAGTCCATATTTGCTTTGCGTTATTCACAATCTTTTGCAAGCCAAATACCAATTATTGGGCGGAATCGTATTGAGAACTTAAGACGGGCCTTTTCCAGCAGTGTTGAAAGTAACAATTAACCACGTAAAGTTATTTATTAACATCGTTTTCGTATTGCTCCCAAAAAAGGTAAAATCCCTTCTTATGGGACGTGTGCCTCACATGGGAATCACTGGTCCATACTTAAAATGGGTAATTGTGACGAAAATCCATAATGTCTATTTACAAGGAAGCCGTCTAGGATTCTTCCAATTCCAGTANGGAAGAAAAATCGAAGTGCATATTGATCATAGAGGATAGATTTTATTTGCTGCCAGATGAATCAAAACAAACTTTTCAGTCATTTTCGTTGTATTGTTGCCTTGTACACCTTTTTTTCAATAAAATCGTTTATACTTTAGTCCATATTTGGTTTGCGTTATTCCCAATCAATTGCAAGCCAAATACCAATTATTGAGCGGAATCATATTGAGAACTTAAGACGGGCCTTTTCCAGCAGTGTTGATAGTAACAAACCACGTAAAGTTATTTTTTAACATCGTTTTCATATTGCTCCCATGAAAGGTAAAATCCCTTGTGGGGCGTGTACCTCGCATGGGAATCACTGGTCCATACTTAAAACGGGTAGTTGTGACGAAAATCCATAATGTCTATTTACAACAAAGCCGTCTAGGATTCTTCCAATTCCAGTAACACTCCATCGCAATCTTTCGGATGGCAAAACATCACTGGTTTGCCGTGTGCACCAATTTTTGGTTCATCGGTAAGGGTACGGATGCCGTTGTCGGTCAATGCTTTCACTGCGTCGCTAATGTTTTCCACCTCTACACAAATGTGATGGAGACCTCCAGATTTGTTCTTAGACAAAAATCCAGAAATAGGGCTCTTGTCCCCCAGAGGATGCAGTAACTGTTTGTTAAGATATAAAATAAAGTT
>QXVZ01012379.1:0-53927 GCA_008931825.1 Phallusia fumigata | reverse complement strand
CGAAGTTATACGAGCGTTAAAACAATTTTAGCACGTTTTTAAAATTTTTGGCGCTTAGGCATTTCATGAATTGTAATTAAAACACTAGCTGAAAAATTAATGTGAAATTCTAAAAATGTGTGCCGTAACTTGCCTATCAGCGTCACAAAAATTTATGGCCACTGCCCGCAATGTAGTAAAAGTAACTGCTGGAAACTTTTTACTTGACCTTAATGTTTCCACTCATTTAAAAACAAGCAAACAACACGATCTTACGCGTCGTGCAGCCAATTAGAGAATTTTGTTGAGAGTTACTTACAAATATTAAAATTTTGTCTATTACGTTGCCGTCTTGCTTATTGCCTGGTGGGTTTATCAATTAACACAATTTATATATTTTGTACACGGGTAAAAGAAGTTTTGCCAATTGGTGGAAGGGGTTAACGAAACAGAAAAGGGTAAAGAAGCTCAGACTAAAGGTAAGAAGCACTGAGGTCAGTTCGCCGAGCAATATAATTGGATTGGTCTCAGTAATTCAGTTTTACACAGAGTGTTGACGCTACCTTTGTTCTCGCAGTGTTGCTTTTCCATTTATTCCCACATGTACTAAACCTTCTGTCACTCAACGTTTTTGGCAAACATTGTGTGTGTGACGTCATAGTGGCGCATTGTGGTTTCATATTGGTCATCTCTTTTCGGTGTGCGGCAGCGAATGCTGGGAACGACTTAGTGATCTTGTAATCGGGGCTCCTCAATTTCTTGACATTTTCTTTTTCTAAAACGAGAAATTTGAAATTCGATAATCATCGAAAGTCACTGTAAAAGTCAAAATCTTGCTCAAAATGTTTTCGCTCGGTCATGGCTTACAGTTCATCTTCGTTATCATCAAGTGCTTTATCTGACTGCCCCGGTAAACTTATGCATAAACGATAATGATCCGGCCCGCCTAATGATTTTGTACGGATTAGAGACTGTTACGTCACAAAGGGTTTTAACAAACGGCATAGTGCGTGCGTACGTGCGTCAGTTGTACAGTTCCACCAGAACGTATTTTGCCATTATTTTACTGGCCCGCCCAACAAGACGTCAGTTAGCCTGGATCTGCCCCGAAAACCAAGTTTCAGTTCAGTTCAGATTCGTATATTCGCGCTCTTCGAACGGCGGGGTGGCGAAAGCCCGTGGAGTCACCTTGTCAGCCACTCCTAATTTCAAGGCAGGTTAAGAGGCATTAAAACAAAAGCGTGTAAACGTCGGAAACGTAAACGAAAGCAAATAAATGTAAAACAGAAAAATGTGTGAATAAATAATACAAGGAAACGGATGGACAGGTGACGGGTGAAAACAAGAATGTAAGAAAACCCAAATTGGGTTTGACATGCCTGATTTAAAAACATAATATATTGTTTTATTTTCTACTTTCCCTTTTTTTGCTTGTCTCTCCTAAATCTACGGGACAATTCATCGCTTAAGGCCATCGCTTTTATCTGCACAATTTCTAACTCAGCACTAAAACCCACTAGATATTTTGCGTTTTATCTTTTCTCACTCACCCGAAAGTTTGCAGTGTATTGATTTATTTTTGTTTCCACAGTTTAATCCCGCAACGACTATTTGAGTATCACAACACCTCTTATTTGATGTATTAGTCTTGTGTTTGATTTGCAAATTATTGTATTCAATCTGGAACTAGTCACTGCTACCGTTTGTCTATCTTCGTTAAAGGAAAATCATCTTTCTAAAGAGCGGATCTCGAGCGACTTAAATACATGCCATGCTTTTATCTCCCTACTGTTTTTTGTTTTTTTGTAAGTTTAGTTTTTCTTTTATTTTTTAAACTTTTTTTAGTTTACTAGTTATCGATCCATTATAATTATTTATGTCTAATGCAGTTTGAGATTTTTTCGCTTGTTAAAAGAAATTAATGGCCTTTTTGTAGCTGAATCATTCAAAAGGCAACCCAATATTTGAAGATTATTTTTAACTTTTAAAAAATGTTCCATCGACCAAACGCACTCCTAACCGTATAACACGTTTTTTTACAGCTACAAACATATTGTATTTGCGTTTTCGATCATACGTTGTGTTGCCAACCGGTAGACGACGCATGCGCACCTCCATGTAATGTTAAAATCAACCACTATTCTTGCATTCCATCTGATACCAACACAGATTTTTTAATCACTCGCCAAATTGACAACAATCCTTTTGTCATGCAGCTATCTCAGGCTTGGTGATTGTTATAGTACTATTACGTCACTATATGACTTCTTTCAGCAAGCGAAATAAACTCCTCTAAACAATAACGACTTTTAATTTAATGTTTAAATCAGAATAAATATGTAGGATGATGAATCTCAATATTCAGGTAGTAAAATGTCATAAATCTATCATTTACACATTCTCTTCAAAACAAAAAAACAACAAAACAACCTATTTGTACAAACGCGGCTTGTTTTAAAAACAGTCGTAGATCGTACGACCACATGGTTATGTTTAGTCTTTAATACAGCTATAGGCGTCGTACCCACATGTGGACAATTACCCATAAGTTAAGAATCTCTTCTCTAATGTAACAATTAGGTCCGAGGCAAGTCAAGTATTTTCTAAATTAACACTCGAGTCGAGTCAAGTCTCTACAAAAAGCGACTCGGGTCGCCGTTAAATCAAGTCAATGACTCGACGGTAAATGCAATGTTTTCCTGACAAAACTGCAACAAAACACCCAGAGAAGTAAATTTATTGGATCTGTGCAGTCACAGTCGACCACCCGCGCATGACCACTGTCTAAGGATTCCTGAATTTGGCAAAAACAGTTTTAAGACAGCACTGTAACCCTTGTAAACGTTTGCTTAGAGNTTAAATCAGAATAAATATGTAGGATGATGAATTTCAATATTCAGGTAGTAAAATGTTATAAATCTATCATTTACACTTTCTCTTTAAAACAAAAAAAACAACAAAACAACCTATTTGTACAAACATTTGTACAAACGCGGCTTGTTTGAAAAACAGTCGTAGATCGTACGACCACATGGATATGTTTAGTCTTTAATACAGCTATAGGCGTTGTACCCACATGTGGACAATTACCCAAGTTAAGAATCTCTTCTCTAATGTAACAATTAGGTCGGAGGCAAGTCAAGTATTTTCAAAATTAAGACTCGAGTCGAGTCAAGTCTCTACAAAAAGCGACTCGAGTCGCCGTTAAATCAAGTCAATGACTCGACGGTAAATGCAATGTTTTCCTGACAAAACTGCAACAAAACACCCAGAGAGGTAAATTTATTGGATCTGTGCAGTCACAGTCGACCACCCGCGCATGACCACTGTCTAAGGATTCCTGAATTTGGCAAAAACAGTTTTAAGGCAGCACTTTATCCCTTGTAAACGTTTGCTTAGAGTAACGTAAGTGTTTTTCTGCCAATTTACGATTGCTTGACTAAACGAATTGGTTCGATTTCCACAGGAAACCAACAAGATAACGATCATCAACGTTTGTGCCCTCAACAATGACATTCTATTTTGCACGCTGCTGCTTGACTAAAAATATATCGCGTTAATTAACGATTAGGATAGGAACTGTTTTATGTTTGTGAAAATTATGTTGTCAAACAGAGTCTTGCGCTTTAAAACATTCTGCCGCTTATACGTATCACGCGATGTCGTAAACGCGCAAGATCTGCTTGGCCTAGAACTAAAGTATTTTCAGAAAACACAACTTAAATGTCATGCACGTGAGTTTAAAGAGTAGTAAAAGTAGGCCTGAAATATAGACCTCGGCCAAATAGAATACACACGTTAACTTCAGTAATTTGTTGCGGTAAAACTTTGCTTTACAAAAACGTTCGTTGATTGACAATCCAATAAAATTGTGTTACATTAGATTGACTTTAATGAATTTGACAGTTTGTTTTAAACACGTATTGTAACCAGATAAAACTTTTTTTAAACAATGATTTTAGGTTCAAAACCATTCGGAATAAACAGCGCTTTGTACAATATTAAGGCGTATTTTTCTGTAATGTATTTATTCCGATTTGAGCGAGAGGCACTTGAACAGGCTGCTGTTATTGGTTTATCAAAAGCGCTTGCTTTCCTTTACAAAAAGACTTGAATGTGGCTATTAAATATGGCGCAATGCTTTGTTTCGGAAAGGAGATCGCCAAAAGAGAATGTTATAACATTGTACAAAATCTTTCCCTTTTTAATGCAAAGATACGATCAACTGTTTTTTTCATCATTACGTCATAGTTAATTTAGAAAAAGGCCTGCTCAGCTGGACAAAATTGCAATGTGAGTTGCTTTTAGGGGCCATCCAGATATTTTTAATTGTGACAAAGTTTGGACCGCTGATATCCTCGACTTTTGTCCGTTTTATCACATTACCATGTAGATTTAATCGTTAAGCTGAGGTTTAAAACAAAAACAATATGCATTTACGATTTCACAAAGTAAATTTTAAATCTCAGAGATTCGAATTTAAATGTGTGTATTTTCGGGGAATGGGATTAAAAGTCAACCGAAAAAAAAATACAACTAATCATGTATCTTTTTGTACAATATACATAAAAAATGAAAAAAAATATTACTTTAAACCACAGGTGGTCGTGACCATTTTTGAATGAGGTAGAATATTTTTTGTATGACTGATGAACTGACATTTTATATGACCGAAGAACTGGTGTCAAAGTCTAAGTCGTCACTTATAAAACATTTTAGGACTTGACTTATACGGAACAAAATTGTAACGCCGTTGTATAGCAATTAACGTGACCAACGGCTTGACATATATGCTTGTACATTTCCATCCTCTAAACCACCATTTTTTTCGTAGATTTTGGCAAAATTAACCTCAGGCAATGTGACATGACATGGGACTTAACTAGTTGTTGTATGTGCATGCGCATGCTTTGATTACAGCGGAAGTTGTCCTTGTCTGTGACTCGGACCTTTATGTCTTTCTCATAATCTGAAAACAACCACACAATCAGCGGAGGAATTTACCAACCGGCAATTAGTCTCAAAATCTGCCTTTTTTATTTTTTTCCCGTGATATTCTCGTGGGACTTACAACAATTTCTCTGGCGCGATGTCTGTAATACCATTTAATAACATGTTTCCGGAACCAGACTTCCTGTAATCTTCCGGTGTATGAGACCTACTCACAATCATTTATTACAAGAATTTTCACTAAAAAGCATAAGTCTCTTTGCGAGTATTACGAACAAGATAGTAGAAATTTTCTGTGGAATGTGACGTTCGACACAAAACCATTGTTGTAAAAAACGAATTTTGAATCTTCATAATAGATGGATTACCAGGCCATAACCACGGTGCCTCATTTTCGGATAAATTTCAAATGGACACCTGGAGATACTCTACACGGTTGATTAACTACAAAAGCGTATATTGCTCGCAATGTGATTACCTTTTATAGAAACATACCTTTTTATACAGTGGAGTACTGTTACTTTTCAAAATCTAGGCCGGTGAAATTAACGGGATAAAAAATATTTAAAATTTGATGCTAAAAAGTTACGTCTTCGCCATGTTTTAATGTTGATCATCCGCTTTCTTGTGTCTGGGAAATTGTAGCCGAGGTAAGACAGGCTTAGCGGGTGAAACGAGGCGTAAATTGAAACCACCTGGCCCGGTTTATCGAATGTCTGAAGTGTAATTTGAAAAATAAAATTTGTATCAGGGTACATATGTGACAGTTCACCATGTAACTTTTTGTCAATAACATAACCTTGAAGCGCTGTAGCTGCACAAATAATTATCATTCAGCTGGCAACAGCATAATGGCGACGCTCAACGAAACGCCCTTTGTTAAATTTAGCGACATTTTAATTAAATCTTGTGAATTGCAAGGGAATCGGCCAGGGAACATTCATGGTGCGCTATAGTATGAAATAATTTTTTGTTTTTGTCATTCTGTATCTGGTAAAGGGCGCAATTGTGGCAGTGTGGACATAATAACAATAGTTAAGTCTATTTTTTTAGTTTTGAGTATTTTCGCTTGAGAGTTGGTGGTCGAAATTGATGACAATTAATCGCAACGTTTGCGCCTTTGGCTGAAAGGGCAATCACTTGCTGGTCGTGAACAGCTGCGCTCGTGCAAGATAACGCATCGGGGATCGAAAAACACTTCGTCAGGAGAAAAAGGCACTGTGAAAATGGCGGACGTTCATAATTATACATTCAGCGAAGAGTTGCGCAGTCGCTTGCTTTTATGCAAAACGTGTAGTTATAAGGTTTGTACTAACAGGCTTGAGAAATAAGTTTTACAATTTTTTTTGTTGAGATAAGGCGTAATAACTGAAAATATATTTTACGAATTTTGTGTGTTTATAGCGAAAAACCTTTTAGTTAAGTTTCCACAGATATATCAAATAAAAGATTCAGACAGTTACTTTGAAGCATTGTTGTTTTCGGTATTGGTCAGAAAGTTTAAACTTTAGACACTTTGTGCAGGCAAAAGTCTAAACGTAATTTTCCTTTCATTAAGTTGCGGTGGTTGTTCTGTTAACAATAAACTACGCAAACAGATTAACACGTTGTTTCGAAAAGCTTAACTCCAAAAATGGCATTACGTTTTGTAGGTTTGTCTCGTTGTTGTATTAAAGTTGTATTATGAGTGCTCCCACAGCTTCAATACTTCAGGGGTCTTCGTCATCAGTCCCAGGACCAACCCTAGGCAAGTTTATTGTTTTTCTGTGTTTTTTTTCCGATTGTAACAGATTATGTTTAGGAGTTGGCGCTTCTCTTCTTTCTCATCATCACCACGTTAATGCTTTTGTTGGCAAAGTTGAGCATGTGCCTTCTGTCGGTAAGCAATTTGTTTTGTATCGACCGCAATGGGATGTTTCTTGCTTACAATTGTACGCTTTTTACAGCAACGGATTCGCTGTCTCCTGTTGACATCCCAAACAATCCAGGTATACTGTGTGTAAATAAACCTTGTATACCTTATGTTTTTGTCTGAATTAAAAAACATTAAAGTGGTAGCTATACATAGCTAGTCAATAAGCAAAGTGTTGTTTTTGTCTTTTACACATTAACCTATGGATATGTTTTTTTGTTAAGATGCTGTATCTCCAACAGAAAGTTCTTGTTCCACTACTTCGTCACCTTATCACGCAACGCCACCTCCATCATCACCTACTGTCATGATGTACTCTCAAATTACCACACCATCATGTATGCCGAAAGTTTTGTCCAGCTCGGTTTCCCGTACCTCTTCCAGCAGGTACAGTACACAAATGAACGATACGAGATGATTTCGTATAACCTAACTTATAATTTCAGTTACGATCCATGGTACAGCAAATCATTAATTGCGGGTGAGCAACATGGTGCCACATCTGGCCTTAGTCTCGGGGGTGGAAACAGTTCTTTACAACCAGCGACAATCAGCTCCCCTTATCATCCGTCTCCATGGGAAGCAGCCCTCCACTCAACAAACACGTGGCTTGAAATGCAGAGTCTGCAGCATCATCATAGTCAGGTTTGTAGTACTGCTGTAGGGGGGTTTATTAACTTTTATCACCTACTATTTGTTTATTGTGGTAAAATGACTTTAGATGGCGGCTGCATATTCTACAGACTATCACCATGCTTTTCCCTCGACGCTGCCTCCCCTGGGATCTAATCCAGCTCTGCTTTCATCAGCAGGTACACGTATACATTGCTAAAGTAGCTTTGTCGCAGTGAACTTCTAACAGAATTTATTTGCAGCTCAGCCACATTCTCCATACGACTCTTTCAAGCCTGTGATACCATCTTCACCTTACAACGAGTCAAATGCAACCATCACATCGATGATTAGTCCGTCTCCAATAGCTAATTCAAACAGAAATTCCAGAAGATATCCAGGAAGGTAAAAATGTGCGCTCCCCATAAAAAAACACTGACTATCTAATCCGAATGGCACATATTATTAGATCAAACTGCAATTGCCCAAACTGTCAAGAAGCGGAAAGGATTGGCCCTACAGCTGCCGCGTTTAAACCGAAGGTACATAGCTGTCATATTCCCGGATGCGGCAAGGTTTACAACAAAACCTCCCACTTAAAGGCACATTTGCGTTGGCATACAGGTAAGACGCATTTTATTAGAGTTGAATATTTCTTGCGAAGATGTAAAGCTTGTGTTTATTCAATGCAGGTGAAAAGAGATTTGCTTGTCCAGTATGCAACAAACGCTTTCAACGCAGTGATCACTTGAGCAAACACGTCAAAGCCCACACTGTAAACGATGATATGGGTGTATCTTTGGCAACCAGCAAACACGAAAGTGACAAGGAAGTGTCAGGCATGCCAATAATCAACGACATCAAACCAAAACTTTCCTAAAACTTAGATAACTGTCGTCGCCCGGCATATTGCGCACCGTCCAGAATCTTCACAGATGAATTTTGTATGATAGAGAGCAGAATATCGTGCGATAGGTATTGCCGATCGTGTGTCATTGTTGAAACTTTTGTTTGGACGCGCTTCGTAGAGACTTTGACTGTATAATTTTTTGACCTGCAGTCACAATGCGGTCACCGTAAAAATGTTCCTCTTTGTGAAAGCACAAATTGCCGCGCGTTCTCACGCAACACGGCTGAATGTCCTCAAGTCGTCTTTCCATTACTTCGATCTTACCATTTTGTACATGGTCATTAAGTCATCAAGTTAAGCAGGTGCCCGCCAATTAGTCTTAACATCCGCATTCTGAAACGCGGACGAAAGTTTAAATCCTTGACATTGTTCTACACTACACTGTATGGTTTAACCACACACAAATAAGAACCGTATTTTTTGCGACGTTTATTGAAAGACTGTCTTTCACTACAATTGGATATCGCGCTGAGGTAAATTATGATTCTATTTTTTCATTCGATGTTGGTCAGCAGTTTTGATGAAAGGTGATTGACATAAACTGTTGTATGAATCTATGTTCGTCCTCAAGCAGCGTCACTAATCTCTTTATGGCCACTGATAGTAGGAGTTGCCATGTGTCTTTTAATCTGTTTAAGCGCCTTACATGGGTTTATACATTAACTGCTTGTGGTTTACAATACAAAGATGCCTCGAGGGTTCAAATTTAAATTCCGTTCAATTACTGTTGCCTTTGAGAATTTTAAAAACAAGAAAGTTTCCGTAGAAGTGCGGCCTTTTGACACTTGCACATGCGCAATTGTGACTTGACAATGTAAAAAAAATGTCACTTCTCCCGCGATGCACTATAATGGGCCATTAGAGACTTCACTGTTATTGGCGTAACTGTCGCCGCAACCACTGATAAGCGCCACTTAGACCATGAGCAGGTGCAGAAAATGTATTCGCCGGCTGAAAGTTTTAAAACATTTGATGTGCGTCGACTGCCTTGGGGAATGTTCATTTCGCAAAGCGACTGCTGGTTATTTAAATCAACAACAATATTTTGCAAACATTTATTTACTAGCAATTTAGACCAAGTAAAAAGTACATTGTTTTAATGCAAAACTACATTCATAAACCTATTTACCATTTTTCTCATGTAACCCTGTGTAGCTGTTGACAACACTAAATTTTAGTCAACGAATGTCGAAAGAAAACCCATGCTATAGACAAGCGATCGCAAATGGTTTGGACAGGTTCGGGCCAGCTGTTAAACATTTTGGTATGGAGTGACAGTTAGTTTGGTGTGAAAATTGTGCCCTAAAGAGTAATAAGCTTTTTGTTCGATACTAATTTTTGGTGGGTCAAGTATTATACAACTGTTGCAGTCTGATATCGTTGGCGGCGTTGATAGAACAAAAACAGAAATGAACAAACATATTGTTACAATCATTGCCATTCTAAATAGGTTTTTGTGGTAGATTGAACACAACTTTGCGGGAATTGGGAATTGTAATTACATGTAAATTACAAACATAATTGCCGTTTTAATGTAGCACAGTTATTTTCGTATCATTTGTTTTGTACCACGTATGTGCTAATGACCAACTTCAAATCATAGTTTTTTGAAATGCGAATGGACACCAGCAGTATTCGAAGTTTTTCAATCAAAATGTAAGTTCCCTCCTTTTGATGCTCCTGATATCTCTCGAGCGCCACCCCTGTCTGTTACGTAAGGAAGAACGCAATCTGAACTAGTGAAAATGGTATTCCGCAATATAGACGAGAAAAAAATTTTGCACGCCTGCAGTGCTGGATTTCGTCTCGGTGAGGCTCAAAGCTACATAAAAATTTCTGAAATCGCCCTCTTTAAATTACGCCAGCTACTAAAGTTTGGGAATATGCATGTCTTTAAATAAAATAAAAACATTTTACCTTGTACTTTTTGTCAATACACATGTTAGAGTACATCAGTTTTTAATTTTAGACATTTTTAGACAAAAAATAAATGTTCAATTGGTTGAGACATGTATAGATTGTTAGGCCCTAAGCTATGGTTTATTACTAAATTTGACACTGCACGCCAGACCCTCATGCGCACGACTGTTCTAGCATTTAAAACAATTATCTCCGGGCCGTGCAGGGGACACCAAGGATTAAAGCAAACAGCACATGCTTTTTAAACCATCTTATTCAAAAAATCGGAAAAGAAGTATTTGCGAATACAGATATTTAGCTAAATCAATGGTTCCCAATCTGTTTTGATGAATTCTTTCCTTGGTTTATTTTAAAACTTTTCATTCCACCCCTACTAGACAAAAAGTGATGTATAGTAATATATGGAAAGAGTTGGAACCAATGGTCTGACTAAAAAAATACTGCACTTAACATAAATAACTATTACAAGTGGAAGTTCCTCCCCTTAACTCATAAAATTCCTCCCTGGGAAGGAAGTCCTCCCCGGTTGGAAACCATTGACCAAAATTCATTCGACTGTGCTTCCATTCCGAATAGGCGATATTAAAATCGAAACTTAGTATTAATTTGAAAGGTTGCTAGAAATAGATTGTCACTGTTCTAACCCCAGTTTTTTAATACTTGATCTTTGGCTTTAAACTTTACTTTAGGGCTGAGTGGGGGACAATTAGGTTTTCAGCGGCATCGTCGTCGTTTTGACAACAAATACGTACCAATTACCCGAGACAAAATCATTTTTATCTACACCAGTGATGCTCTACCCTTTTTGTGGTTGCGTACCACTTGAAGGTAAAATAATTTCGACGCGTACTACCTAGTACAAGAAAAACGTAATTTCGATCTGATAACTACTTTATTTCCTGAATCGGATAATATCAGATGCAAAAGCAACTAAAAACGTAGTTCAAACTAATGGGCGATCTATATTTGCTTGTTCTCCACAAGACGATCGATACGGGGCACAACTTTGCTTTCTGCGCACCGGAAATCATGTCCGGGGGAATGCAAGGTGGTTCCTACTCTTCGACTTTATGTTCATTAATGCAGAAGTCAATAATTAGGGAATCGCGCGAGATGCTAGTGTGGGGACGAACCGACCATTTTAAGCCAGAAATTTGTTGGGGAACATTCCCTGTGCACTGCCACTGCAGAACCCACTTTCTCAGCAGATAAGAGCAATTGCAGACGCATTAACACCCCCTTTGTTATCTTTATGACTAAATAATTTTGAGAAAGGTTGTTGGCCCTCGTACTTTTGCACTTAGAATAGAAATAGACCATGGTCTGCAACTGCAGTTGGGTGCTACAAAGTAACCTAGGGGATGAAGTAAGAAACATTTTGAGATCACTTACATTTTTTTTCATTCGAACTATATCCGCAAATTACGAAAAGGTGCTCGCGTACCACCTGGAATGCTGTCGCGTACCACCAGTTGGGAAACACTGGATTAAGCGTATCAAATACGCTTAAAAGCGCCATGTAAATAGGCTTATTTGTCTGGATTCTCATCCGCGTCTCATGCATAACCACCCAACATGCTCTTACAGAAAGTTCTGTTACGTATTCTGGAATACTGCGACCCGTCATTGCACACGTTTGTGTCGTCACAATGGAGTGTGTGGTGACATACATCTGCCACATTGCATTTTTTTAATTCGGCGCCTGTGTGGCGGCCGTGAGTAAAACAAAGACATAAGTTTGTGCACAATAGCGTAGCCAGCCCAAAATTTTAGGGGGGCCAAGTAAACTAGTTTAATGTGGAACTTAGAGATTTTTTTCCAGGAGTAGCCTAATTCAACGTACCATATCGAAATTTGGGAGGACCCACGGCCAATTTCACGTCCTCTTTTTTTGAACAAAAAAATATTTTGTTCTCCAAGGACGCTCATAAAACCCGATACATTGCTTACAAAAACGTCTTTATCTTTTTCAAACCAAACTTTTTGTTAGCTAAATGTATTCCCAATGCGCAATAATTGTAACGCTTTAGCGCTACCTTTGGCCTAGTCGTGACGTTTTTTTGTGTTGGAAATTGCAGCAATGTTAACCTTAACAGGCAATATTGTGCATTTCATCTTTTTATAAAAGCAAAGCACCAAACCATTCCGACTTTGGTCTAAAAAAATGTTTTTTCGGTTTGTTACTGCAAGTGTAGTTTGCATTACTAACTTGACCTAAAGTACAGTAAACGTTAGTTGAATACCAAATTTAGAACTAGCGACGTATTGCGTAACAGCTGAAATTAAGAACAATCAGCAAATACAGCTTGATCATAGATTGTGTTTTGTTGTAATTGCGCTTCGAAGTGAAAAAATGTTGTGTGACATGCTGCTGTTTTGTGTTTGTTAGCGCCCTTTGTGTTTTTTTTCCTGTTGGAATTTATTAAAATGAACTATGTTTAATGGGCCTTTTTGTACAAACACTGATGTCATGTTCATGACAACCGTGTTTATCAAAACGAAAAAATGTTTTACACACAGGTAGTGGCTTGTATCTCTTATTCATTTTTTGGAAACCGCTAAGTTACAAATATTGAACACTCCTTTAAAAATTGTGCACACACCCCTAAAGTATTTTAAACTCCCAAAATCACAAAATTTACTGCATTCCTCATTGATGAGTAAGTGGGTAAACTCATGCAGATTATAAACATTTTAAAAACATTAAAAAAGCATCATTGTGCAGTGTGCACTTTATCGGCTCTAAACCTAAAAATTCAGTAGCTGCATTATATGCTCAGCTGATTGGCGTCACCACCTTACCTTGGGTTTTTGTTCTGTTTGTAGCAATTTGTGGTTTTCGGACGTTACTGGTCTTACAGCCCAAATAGATGTTTAAATGACAGTTCTGCCCCAACTTAAAACTCACACAAAGTGCAGGCAGTTATTGACAAGTTTTTGACCCAAGTGGCACACCTGCTACTTTATACAAAAGGAGTGTTTATTCAGGGCTGTCAGGATTTTGTTATGCCCAACTACAATTATCAATTATTTGTGGATCTGTAATCTCAAAATGTTTGCTACAATGTAGAAGACACGTTCAGTATAGGTTAGATCTATATATAGTACACATAAAACATTAGTTGATCTGGATCTTTGTTTATGATGAAATTAGAGGAAAGAATGATTTTAAATCTTTTTTTTGCCCAAACTTTAGATAAACTGGATCTTTGCTGATTTCGAATAATAATTGCACCTTTTTATCAACTAATATGTATTTTTCTGCTTTGTCTATTTGTACACTATTCCATGTTGCATTTAAATGTGTATTCATGACAACTACTTACTGTTAAATATATGCTTATCTTCATTGTGTTTTACAACACTGTAACATCATAATCACTCGGCCGACTAGCAACAATTAATACTGTGTGTTTGACGTAACAGCCAATTGTCATGTTTGTTGCATGATGCTTTTTGGGTTATGGGTGTGTAAGGTTAGAAGCATGTGTTGCTGTGCTTTTTTTAATCTACATGTTACAACATTGACATGTTTTACGACAAACACAGACCAGCGGTTTGTATTAGACCTGTCATTCAAAGACACAGCAGCACCAATATAATGCCATTTCTTTCCTTTTTTTTAACTAATTATCAGCTGCATGTTCATCATGATGAAACATAATACGAGCACAGAGGTGTAACGTTTATTATGTTGCAATGGTCTGTTTTCTGATTGATGAATGTGGACATGAAATATTATTTTTGGATATAGATAAAACTTTTACAGCGGTAAACTGGGTCGTAGGGTAAGTTTTACCCTTAACTCCAATCACAATATCCCACCAAAATAGGCCAAATTATTGAAGCAATGTCTGATTTGGATAAAAATTCGGTTAATAGAACACGCCGTTGTGGTGTACCAATTTCTGTGTTTGGCCCCATAGCCTTAACAGTGAGCCTGCTATCCTCCTAAAATAGGTTAAATTATAAAACAATGTCTCAACTTTGTGAAATTTTAACAGTTATGTCATTGGGGTGAACGATTGCTGTGTTTAACCGTAGTTGATAGCAGTTGATCCGAAGAGGCCACCAAACGTTTCTATGTTAGGCCATAGTGTTGTGTCATTTTGTTTATTTAGTTTATGGTAATCAATGACTCTTATAATAAATCAAACAAGTTATATGATGAGTTAAGGGGCCTAAATGAAAGTAAAAGTAATAAAGAAATGCATTGTTTTTTGTTTTGTTGTTAGGCTGTAATTGAAAAAACAACTGTGCACTTCACCTGGAGCACACTAGAAACTTTTAAGCTCTACAAAAACTAAAATGGCAGCACAACGTGCAACTAGCAATGCTGCACAAGGAAAAATTTGCCAATTTAAACTGGTTTTACTGGGAGAGTCAGCTGTTGGAAAAAGTAGCCTGGTTTTAAGATTTGTGAAGGGTCAATTTCATGAATATCAAGAATCCACTATTGGGGGTAAGTTTGTTTCAAATTTTGGGTATGTGCGTTGTATTTTAAATCAATTTGTATAAAGGCCTAATGGGTTTCAATGAACATTTTAGAATCACAATCGTATATCCTATAATCATACGATTGTCATTGAAGTTTTACAAGCTTGTAGATATGGTCATTTTGGTGGATGGGACGTGTATTTTTTTTTTATGGTCAAGAAAGTGCAATTCCAAATTTATCATACTTCCAAAGGCCTTGTAAGGTGACAAAAATTAGGTGTATATTTAAAAGTCATGGAAAAAGTATAGATGATTTTTTAGTCATTTCTTCTTTGCATTATTATAGGTCACCTTCCATAAATGGGACACATATTTTTTCACTCTGTTTTTTCATTTTTCTGTTTAGCACCAGTTTGTTTCTCAGTTTGGTAAAAGTTGTTTATATTTTTGCACTGTAAGTTTTGAATTAATCAGTCGGTTAACCCACAGGGTCTCAAAACATAAAAGTGAAAAACAGCATTATTTAAAAAAGTGGTCATTTAGAAGTTTATTAGTTTGATAGTTTGTGCAAGTATTGAAAAGAAATATTTGACTTCGGTAAGATTTACCCATTTTTCACCTTTGTAATCACGAACATATTTTTTCACACGAATTTATTCGGCCCAATCAGCAATTTTGACGAATTTCGGTTTCGGCCGAATAGTATGTTGCGATTCAGCCAAAACCGAACTTTACTGCACACAAAAAATGATGTTCTGGAACACCAACGATAGTGTCCGGGTCTAATTGATAACTGTCATCACCTAAAACGATGTTTGTTCAAAGGCACAAATCATGTTTTTTCACCAAGTAATACACAATCTTTTGAACTGCGCTGTAACTAACAAGTCTTACGAAAAAATGCAACAAAGGATTTATTATTATTCAGTTTTGTAACAATAAACTGTTAGACAGGCTATTTTGTTTTTACTCTGTTTTTTCTTTTTTTCTGTCTAACGCGAGTTTGTTCCCACGTTTTAGCCATGAAAGAGTCGTCCAAATTTCTTCAAATTTTCACACATGATACATGTTTATCTGAAGTTGTGCACTGTCCCCTTTTTATCCCAATTCACCCATCGGTTCACCCACAGGCCCCCAAAATGTAAAATTTTTAAAACAGCAATATTTACCAAAGTAAGTTACCTAGAAGTTTTCTATTTTGATAGCTGGTACAGTGCAATGTATTGTAATGTATTTTGTGACTTTTATTTGGATTCACCAATTTTTTTACCTTTTTAACCCCAAATATTTAGTTTTTTGTTTACATGCCCTTTACTTCAGATATACTAATCCAAATGTATTGAAAATTAGGACGTAGATATGTAGGGTGCTTCTTATACGTTTTTTAAAATTTTAGCCTGATCGGTTAAGTATTTACCCTCGCAGCCACAAATACATGTATAACAGCTGGCTGTTTTGCCCCAAACCCCCCCCCCCCTGACGCGAGGGAGTGATTGACGATTTTGTGGTTGGTCAAAGTCTGCTACTTCACACATAAACGGGCGTTCATGGGGTGTGGCCAGGCTGGCGTTTCATTTTAATTGTCTTGTTTTATGAATGACGAAGCTCAGCTGTTTATATTACATCACTGGTTTAGGTGAATGCGTAGCGTAAAGAAATGCGTCTGCTAGATAACGTTGTAAAGGTGATACATTACAATAACTTTGCTTTCTACTCTGTTGTACAAAAGCACGTAAGCGCATGGTTAGTTGGTCAAGAAGCGTAATGTTGTTGTTGTTGTTGAATTTATAGCGCATTACCGAAACCGCGCTGAAGAGATTCGTTAGGAGTTTGTTGCGGCTCGGCTAAAGGTCACTGTAGGTCAAACTATTGGTTGTGGGGCTGTGGGGTTTAAATTGTGCTGTTTACAATGAGATTGTAATTGGCATCATGTAAAAAATGATTTTTTAGAATATATGTGGAAATCTTTACTTTTTGTTTTCCCACCAATTTTTAAAGGGTCGTTTAGAGTTTGTAGTTTACTACGGCCTGACCAAAGGTCACTGCAGGTCAAACTATTGGTTAGTGTAACTGTGGGGTTTAGTTCATGCTTTTGACATTGAGATTGAAATTGACATGATGTAGGAAATGATTTAGTTAAATTATAAATGGAAATCTTTACTTTTAAATTTGTAAAACTGATTTTTAAACCGATCACGTTCTAAAAACATCACTACTATTCAGAAATTGCATGTGTGTGGGGACCCATATGTTTATGCTAGCAGAAACAATCATGTTATAAAATGCCAAGGGAATTAGGGACCCAACGTAATGTGGGTATTGAAAATATATCCAATGTAATAAAGAAAATGGTATATGTGGAGAACATCATTTTGAGGTGGTAGTGTATGTGGAATGAAAATATGGAGAACGCCACCTCTCTAGTTTTGTGATGCTGTTGTTTGTGGAAAGTTGGGTATTTGTGATTGCTATTGTCATGTTTATTTTTAAATGAGGGCTTGAAGGTCAGATGGTAGATGTTTTTTGTTACAAACAACCCAATTTGTTTCATTTAACACGTCAACTAGTATTTGTTGAAGCATTATCATTTTGTCCACTCCTGTCAAATGATCGGTGATTCATTTGAAGGCTGGTTTTTAAAAACGAAGAGAACTAAGAAAATAATACAATACAACTGTCCTGTTGTAGCACCACTGTTTGCCTGGCAGCAAAACTGACGTTTGGTTGATTCGGCAGAATTTATTCTGTAAAAACTGCCGAATATTCGGTTTCGGTCTGTACCTGTTTTAGCTGGTTCAGTGCATCACTGCTTCATTGGTTGTCAAAATTAGCAAAGTAAATGCTCTTACAACCATTAATACAGGTTTAAATATTGACTGTTATACCCCTAACGCAAAAGCAGACATGATGCTAAGGGAGTGAAGTTCTTTTTTTGGCAGCTGCTAGATATGTGATACATGACAGCTTGTAGTAGTCAACTTGATCTAGCTTTATACTTCTGTCCCATTGTGACTCTGTTGTTTAAGTTATAAATTTCCTTTATTTACACGCATTATTATGGGTCCCCATCCACGAAAGGGACACATTGTTTTTGCTCTGTTTTTTTCTTTTTCTTTTTTTCTGTCTAACGCGAGTGGGTTCCCACGTTTTGGTCATGAAGGAGTTGTTCAAATTTCTTCAAATTTTCACACATGATAGATATGTATCTGAAGTTGTGCACTGTCAACTTTTTACCCCAATTCACCCATCGGTTCACCCACAAGCCCCCAAAATGTAAAATTTTTTTAACGGCAATATTTACCAAAGTAAGTTACCTAGAAGTTTTCTTTTTTGATAGCTGGTACAATGCAATGTATTGTAATGTATTTTGTGACTTTTGTTTCGATTCACCCATTTTTTACCTTTTAAACCCCCAAAATTATGTTTTTTCTTACACGAGTTTGTACCGACGTTTTGGTCAAAAAAGAGTCGTTCAAATTTCTTTAAATTTTCACATATGATAGATGGGTATCTGAAGTTATGCACTAACAACTTTTTACCACTGTTCACCCATAGGTTCACCCACAGGCCCCCAAAACGTGAAATTTTTAAAACAGCTATATTTAGCACAGTAAGTCACCTAGAAGTTTCCTATTTTGACAGTTGATACAATGCAAAGTACTTTAAAGTATTTTGTGACTTTAATTTGGATTCACCAATTTTTTACCTTTTTAACCCCAAATATTTAGTTTTTTGTTTACATGCCTTTTACTTTAGACATACTAGTCCAAATGTATTGAAATTTAGGGTGTAGATATGTAGGGTGCTTCTTATAGGTTGTTTAAAATTTTAGCCTGATCGGTCGAGTATTTATCCTTGCAGCCGCAAATACATGTATAACAGCTGGCGGTTTTGCCCCTAATGCAAATAGACCTGACGCGAGGGAGTGATTGACAATTTTACGACTCAAGCGGCCCAATGCTCAGCGGTTGGTCACAGGCTGCTACTTCACACATAAATGGCGTTTGTAGGGTGCGGCCAGGCGGGCGTTTCATTTTAATTGTCTTGTTTTATGAATGAGGAAGCTCAGCTGTTTATATTACGTCACTGGTTTAGGTGATTGCGTAGCGTAAACCGAAATGCGTCTGCTAAATAACGTTGTAAAGGTGATACATTACAATAACTTTGCTTTCATTTACAGTGCTACTCTATTGTACAAAAACACGTAAGCGCACAGTTAGTTGGTCAAGAAGCGTAATGTTGTTGTTGTTGAATTTATATTACATTACTGAAACCGCGCTGAAGAGATTCGTTAAGAGTTTGTTGTGGCTCGGCTAAAGGTCACTGTAGGTCAAACTATCGACCAGTGGGGCTGTGGGGTTTATATTGTGCTGTTTTCAGTGAGATTGTAACTGGCATAATGTAAAAAGATGATTTGGTTAGAATATATGTGGAAATCTTTAGTTTTCGTTTTCCCACCGATTTTAAAACTAGTCTCATCCTAAAACATCGCTACTATTCAGAAACTGCATGTGTCCCCCCCCCCCCCTGTTTATGCTAGCAGAAACAATCATGTTACAAATTGCCAAGGGAATTTGGGACCCAATGTTATGCAGACATTGAATATATATCCAACATAATGAAGGTAATGGTACATGTGGAAAACATCAATTTGGGGTGGTGGTGTATGTGGAAAGAAAATATGGAGAACACCACCTCTCTAGTATTTACTCTTATTTTTTTCTTCAAATTTTCACACATGATAGATGGGTATCTGAACAATTTTCACACATGATAGATGGGTAAAAACTGACAACTTTTTACCCCATTCAACCCATCAGTTCACCCACAGGCCCCCAAAATGTGAAATTTTTAAAACGGCAATATTTAGCAAAGTAAGTCACCTAGAAGTTTTTTATTTTAATAGTTGATACAATACAAAGTTTTTGAAATGATTTTTAGGCTTTAGCTTGGATTCACCCATTTTTTTTCACATTCACTCATTTTAACCCCAAATATCCAGTTTTTGCTTACATGAGTTTGTTCTCACGTTTTGGTCAACAATAGGTTGTTAAAACTTCTTTTAATTTTTACACATGATAGATGGGTATTTAAAGTTGTGCACTGATAACTTGTTACCCCAATTCACCCATCTGTTCACCCACAAGCCCCCAAAAATGAAATTTTTTAACAAAGTAAGTTACCTAGAAGTTTCGTATTTTGATGGTTGATGCAATGCAAAGTAATTACTTTTTTAAGCCAAAATATTAAGTTTTTTGTAAACATGCCCTTTACTCCAGAATTGCTAATCCAGATGTATTGAAATTTAAAATGTAAACATGTAGGCTGTTGTAAAATTTTAGCCTGATCTGTGAAGTATTTATCCAGCAGCTGCGAATACATGTTTAAATGCTGACTGCTTTGCCCCAAATGCAAAATGACCCAACACGAGCAAGTGATTGACGAGTTTACAATACATGCTGGAATGCTGTGAGGTTTAAATCATGCTTTTTAGATTGAAATTGATGTGATGTAAGAAATGATTTAGTTAGATTATAAATAGAAATGCCTACTTTTTGTTTAAATTTTTCAAACTGATTCCTATACCGATCAGGTCCTACAAACATCACTACTATTCATAAATTGCATGTGTGTGGGGACCCATATCTTTATGCTAACAGAAGCAATCATGTTATAAAATCATGTGTTTTCAAGGGAATTAGGGACTGAATGTAATGTGAGTATTAAATATATACATCCAATGTAATAAATGAAATGGTGCATGTGGAAAACATCATTTTGAGGTGGTAGTCAGTGGCGCAACTAACTGGAGTTAAAGGGGGGTAGGCAATAAACTACCAATATATAAAAATGCTAAGGTCTTGACAGATAAACATTTCAAGCACGCTTGGTCTTATTTTCCTGTGTCTCTCTTTCCATCTGTCTACGCCTACAGTAACTCAATCATTACTGTTTACAGCTTTTTAAATCGCTGATAAAAACTTTATTATGCGATTGTATAGATATCTCTACTTAACTTCCACTGAAGTCGAAACGTATTTTTACCATAACCTATTTGGGTCTTGTGTGGAATCTGTAATTTCTGAAATATTCCAACGATCTAATTCACACTTTCAAAAGTGGCTAAAATATTCTATCTTATTGTTTAAGCGTAAAAGCCTCAGGGTTAGAATAATAACAGATGTTTCTCTGATTCTAGCAATCTTCATTGTTACTATTGAAATGTGCATTTTGTTGCTGTTATGACACTTCACGATGTTATATAAAGTAGAAAATCGAGCGAGTATACGTTGATGTTGTATGGGAGTGTTATAGCAAATGTAATTAGACGCATTTTACACACAAGCACAGAATGAAAAAACCTTGCATACACCGACATTTATACATGTTATGATAATGTGTCATGTGACCTTAGAATGCTCCTCACAAAATGGTAAATATTGGCTTATTGGCCGCCTTGTTTATCGGCCTTGAAAAAAGGCTAAGGCAATGGGGTTTAAATCCTGACTAAACCCCTATAGGCATAATATACAAGTAATTGGTTGGATTGAGCAAATTTTTATTTGCCAATTAGCAAATGTGTATGTGTAGGGACCCATATGTTTATGCTTGCAGAAACAATTTGATATGAAAAGGCCATGTAAATAATGGACCCAATGTAATGCAGGTAATGAACACATACCCTTTGTAAAAATAAGAAATGGCAAATGTAGAAAATATCATAAGGGTAATGAAAAATGTGCACTGGCCATAATATTGTGAATGCTACTTTTCTACCTCTGCTGAACATATAAAACAACAACAGAGTATGAAATAATGTTGAGCCTGTAACCAAAAAATGGCATACTGGTAAAGAATTTATGGTTATGATATCGTTATGTGTGATTGAGTGACCATTAGACAAATGGGCAGCCATTTTTTATCAACAGTTTGTTTTTTAGCATTTTTTTATATTTTCAGCTGCGTTTCTCACACAAACTGTGTGTCTACAAGATACTACAGTAAAGTTCGAAATATGGGATACTGCTGGGCAAGAAAGATATCATAGCCTTGCACCAATGTACTACAGAGGTGCACAGGCAGCAATCGTTGTCTATGACATAACGAATCAGGTTGGTTGCTTTCAACACTACACCACTTTTTTCGGGCCTTCTTTAAAAGTATTATAGCAGGTTAGAAAATTTTAAATACAACAAGTTGTTTTTCCAGGTGGCACCCGAACACTTCTTATGCATTATATTAAACTGCATTGTTTGTTGCATTTATAATATTTGATTCAGAAAATAAAATAGTTACAGATAAATTGGGTCAATCGCATACCCTATTTGCCAAGCTCTCATAGGATTAACCAGAACATGTGATTATATGGAACCAGTACAAACAGTACATGTTGTTAACCGAGGTGCTAACCACCATTTTCCCAGCTGAAATAAAGTTGCTATGACACTCCTCTGTGGCAACAAAAATGCTTTCTTTCTCAAAATGTACAAGATGTGTGCAAACTACCACCAAAATAAACAATTCACCTCCCCAAAAGGCAAAAACTAGATCAAAGTTCACACCACAGCACAGAACACTTCCAAACCTTGGTGCTTTCAGTTATGTGTGTGTTGAGAAAGTTTAGAAATGCACTCATAGACACACACACTGCACAGAAGTTGTGATGATAACTTTTTTTACACTCACGAGTGAATAAGGATTCACATTCTCGATTTACTTTGTTATCAGTATCCTTACATGAAAGGGACATGTATTGTTTTTACTCTGTTTTTTGTTTGTCTAACACGAGTTTGTTCCCTCCATTTGGTAAAAAAAAGTTGATTAAACTTTGTAAGGGATTGACGGACAGTAACACTCCCAAGTGCAAGTTTAGAAACTGTCCATCTGCCACAGCCAATCCGTTGCTAATGACCACATAGCTGCCATTGACAACATAGGCACCGAGTTTTGCAAAAATGCAAGGTGGCAGATGTACGTCACAACGCCAAGTATTGTGACGTCACACACGTAAACAGCAGCAAGAGTTGCGTTATCCCAACACACGTGACAGTTATTTCCTTGGCTGGTTATTCACTTCGCTTGTAAAAAATTTCATTACGTAAAAGCCATACTAAACTGGTACATTGCGGCGATCAAACTACACTCATAAGAGTTTGAGACACAGGTGGGAACTAAACAAAGTTTAGTACGGTGCACAGGTATCTACGCGTATCAAGTCACATAGCCCTGAACACGTTTGTTAAACGATGGTTCTCTTCTAAGACTATCCAAAATTACAAATCTATTGTGGTTCGTCATTTGCATGAAAACTTGTATTCGAACGAATGTAGCCACAAAAGGTCTTATGGTCGTTTCGCTCGGAATCTATGTCTACATTGCTGTTCTTGCATATTCCTTAGTTGTAGCTTAACACACGTACATAAAAACATTACGAAAGCATTTCGCTATTTGAAGGCAAGCGTTACATAAAATATTACAGTTGTCATCATCTCTTACTACAGCATGACCGGATTGTAACGTAACAATGGCTAACGATTCACCGGTAAACCGGTAAATCGCAAGTTTGGCGGCATAAACAACGTAAAACGCCGCCAAAGCCTTTCAGATTTTGTGTGTTCAGTTTTTCCACCTTATGAATAAACTTGTTACGCCCCTGCTCTGTGCAAATATTGACGAACTTGCACAAGATTTCTACAAACAGATCGAAAAATGCAAGGTGGCGGCCACCGTGCTTAAAAAAACCCAAGGTGGCCGCGCCACCCCGCCACCGCGTACTCGGCGCCTATGATTGACAATATAATTTTTACCAAATATGCCAGCTACAAATTACCACATACCAATTAAAAAATGGTTTAACTGAAAGTAACAAAACTTTCCCGCGGCTACGGCCAATCCTGATGCGTTCCATTGCAAAGGCCAATCACGCTATGTTTGTTGTTACAGCTATTGTTATGTAATATCTACAACTTTCCTAAGTGTTTTAGAGCGTTTCAGATAACTCATAGTTGGCAGTGATTGTGTTAACCAAAAACAATTTTTTTGTTTACATGCACTTTACTTCAGTCATACTAATCCTAATTCATTGAAATTTAAAACGTAGATATGTAGGGTGCTTCTCATTGGTCAACCTGATTGGCCAAGTATTTACTTTTACAGCTCCAAATACAGGTTGAAATGCTGCCTGTTCTGCCCCAAATGCAAAATGGCATGGCATAAAGGTGGTGATTGACCAGTTTACGACTTAAGCTCTGCAACGCTCAATGTTTCATGACAGGCTGCTACTTCACACATAAATGGGCGGTTATTCGCTGCAGCTATTTTGTTGATTAGCATTCAATAAGGTCTCAATATTCTATTTTGCGATGTAGAACAGTGCAGCACAGCAATTTATTAAGTTGTTTTTATATTTAGTTTTGCTAATTCACTGCCATATGATCACCATAAATCAGGGGTTCTTAACCTCGGAAGCGCCCCCCCTTAGGGGAGCGTCAGCAATTTCAAAGTGGGGCTTGAATCTCAATTTAAATGTAGAAATTTGTTTTATATTTTTGTCGCCATCCTATCAGCACCTTGTCACCCTCTATAAATCTTGCAGGAAAGCACAGGAGGATACAAGTAAAATCAAATTATGACATAAACAATGTCTTTCTAGTGATTGTTATGTCATAAATTGATTTTCACAATAAAGAGATATATCGGCTTCTGTAAAAGGGTTGCTGTCGTAATGCTGCAATGGTTAAATTAGCCAAGTAATCTTTCACACAAGCGTCAGAACAGATTAAGAGTTGAAAGAGACTTCTATTTGTGCACTTTCTGGAATTAAACTTTCAATAACGCTCTAGTATCCAAGAAGCAAAGTCAAATGTCACCCTGATGCGCATTCTTTTTGCTATGACCAAAAATTAATATCTGTTCCATCACAAAGCATTGTTACATAAAAATTATATGAAAGATGATATGTTACAATAACTCTGATTTACAGTTGTAGTCTGTGGGAAACTGGCATGTAAGCTTATATTTGGTTGGTCATAAAGTGCAAAGTTGTTGTTAAATTTATAGCCAATTACTAAATGTGAGTTGAAAAGGTTTATTTAGAGTTTGCTGCGGCTCAGCCATAAGTCACTTTAAGTCAAACTATTGGTTAGTGTGGCAAAATCTTTACTTTTGTTTAAGTTTTTATTCACTGTTTTAAACTGATCATGTCAGTAAATCATCACAACCATTTGGTATAACATGTTTGTGGGGACACATGTGTTCATTCTAACTAGGGTTGGCCCGATACCAATATTTTGATCCGATACCAGTACCCGATATTTTACACCAAAAGTACCGCGATCCGATCCGATACCCGATACTTTGCACACAAGCAAAATCCTTTTTAAACTGTTCTATTTCTTGCATTTTTTTACCAAAAAAACAAACACCAACAATTAGTGATGTACCGAAGCTTCGGTTTCGGCCGAATAATTTGTTACGATTCGGCCAAAAAACGAGCTTTTACGCACATAGAAAATAACGTTTTAAAACACCAAGTGTCCGGGCCTTAGTGCTATTTGTCATTACCCAAAACGATGTTTGTATTTAAGGCGAAACACCTGTATTTTTCGCCTAATTACGTACTACATAATCTGACAAACTGCGCTGTAACTAATAGGCCCAACAACGAAAAAGTGCAACAAAAGATTTATAATTGTTCAGTTACGTTACAAAACTGTTAATATAGGATATTTTTGCTGCTGTTTGTGGTGAGTTATAGTATTTATGACTGCTAACGCCATACATTTTTATACGAGGGTTTAACGGTCAGATGTTTTTTGTACATAACTAGTATTTATTAAAGCATTCTCGTTGAAACTAGTATTTATTAAAGCATTCAATTGGAAGCTAGCAATGACGGCCGAGGCAACATTAAAAACCCACAGAACTAAAATAATAACGACAAACATTTAATTCTAGGAGTTTAACTATCACAACTAATGATTAGTGTTATGTGTTGTATCTCCGAAGAGGCGAATTTGAACGAGTTTTAATCTTCAAAAGTATCGGTAAAGTATACTTTGACAGTATCGGACGAGTACAGATACCGTCCACGGCATCGGGTATCGGCGCCGATACAGTACTATCGGGCCATCCCTAATTCTAACAGAAATGATTATGGATTATGTTATGAAATGCGAAGGGAACTAGGGACCCATTGTTATGCAGGTATGGATATGTCCAATGTAATAAAGGAAATAGAACATTATGAAAAACATCATTTCGAAGTAGTAGTGTATGTGCCAAAAAAAATATGGAGATGTCACTTCTCTAATTCTGATTTAACCTTTTTACCTTTGAATGTGTCACTTTCACTTTGAAACCAATCGAAAGTGTTCAAACTCTGTTGCATTGACAGAAGTATGTAATTAGGTGTTATTTCCATTTCTATCTTTCCTGCATGCTGTTTCACAGTACTTGGTCAAGGTTTTTTCTTTTGTTAACATTGCGTGAATCACAAATAAACATAGGAAAACATCCGCAGATATTGTTATGGAACGACTGAGTGTATTTTTTTTAGGGTTGGGTATTTGACCGGTCAAAAAGAATCTGGTCAATTGACCGGTCAAATGCTTGTCAAATATGTCAAATATGTCAAATATGGTCAAATATTAAGATCAATATTAAAATGCAATTTTGATTAAACGTTAATGATAAGTAACAAAACAGCAATAGGGATTGTTTATTTACTTCATGTACCCCATGCCTTTCACTAAATTTCATAGAACTTTTCAACACACAAAAAATAATCAACTGTGCTGTTGCTTTAGTCAGGTGCTAAGGTTGTAAAAACGTATATAAGTGAAGGCCTAAGCAACTACTATTTTTTGCCCCAGCTGTACCACAAAGGTACAACTAAAATTAATTCCACAATGCATCTAAATTTTTACTGACGCTGCGAAAAATCCAACCTCTTGAAAAAACTCCTGTTACTTGTTGCACCTTTCCACCATTATAATTTCCTAAACGCCCAGCTGAGTATCAGCTAAAACTGAAACAAGCAGTGTTGATCGGCTCTGTAATATTTGTAAATGCCACTCGCATTGACAAAGTGTAGACGAATTATGCAAGCCGCTTCGGATAAAATAGTATTGGTTCCAATTACCCAATATAAATGGAAAAATTTGAATATGCACGGATGTGAATCCTAAAGATTCAATATTCTACTCTGAACATCCCCAACCGTATAAAGGTTTTAGCTCATATATATACATATATATATAGGTTTGGGAAATGGAAAACATTTCGCTTTCACATCAGTCTGAAATTTCCAAAGTCCTGCATAAATACTTTCCCTTACAAACACTCAATTGATGTTACAAAACAATACCCTACACTTTTTTATTTGAAGGGTATGAAAAAAGTGTTTGGCCCCTCACAAAAAAGTTGTTTCAAACTCAAATTTCAAAGCAAGGTTGGAAAAATTGACAGTAATGGCTTTCGAAAGTTAAAAACATATTTGACCAGTTAAAAAAAGTGCTGTCAATTGACAGGCTTGCCAACCCTAATTTTTTTAGTGTCACCATTGCGGTCCAGCCTGACAGCTAAACATGCAGAAAGCTTGCTTGTATGAAAACGTGTTCTTTGATTGTGTTTTATTGTTGTGAACTTGCAAAGAATAAATCCTTTTGTTGATTGTCCTATGTTGCAGAAAGTAAAATAAAACAGAATAGCATTCAGTATTCTGGATTTGATCAAACCAAATCTAATAATTCTAGAATAGTATGTTATTCTAAAGTGCACATTCCCATACATAACCACAAACAGATTGAGAACCACTGTTGTAAATCTACATATAAGATACATGGTAGAGTGTTTTTTAAGTCTTGTAATGTAGAAATTGGTACTTGTAATTCTAACTTTATTTCTCAGGACACTTTTGCCAGGGCAAAAACGTGGGTTAGAGAACTACAAAGGCAAGCAAGTCCCAATATTGTTATAGCACTGGCTGGAAACAAAGCTGATTTGGCCAACAAGCGCATGGTTGATCATGAAGTAAGTTGCAATTTTTAAGTTTTTATTAGTTTGTTTCCATCAACCTAGGTGTCATAGCATCAGTGCCTCCAATGTAAATCATGTTGTTTTGGCATGACATAGATACCTATTGTTATGGATCCTCTTTCCTGATAAGGGAAGTATATTGTTTTTACTCTTATTTTCCTTTTATTTTTTCTGCGCTGCAGTTTCGATTAGTCAATGCTGATGTTCTACTTATTCATGAATACGAATACATGTCACATTATTCAAATCGTTAAAGTTAAAATCTAAACAAATACTTGCAAGGCAATGTGTATTTGCCCCCATATCTGATGTTTCCATATTTATACATTATTTTACCAGGAGGCTGCTGCATATTCTGAAGAGAATGGACTTTTGTTCATGGAAACATCTGCCAAAACTGCAATGCATGTCAATGAGATTTTTTTAGCAATTGGTGGGTACCAAAACATTGCTGTTTACAAGAAAACTAAATGAGACCTAAACAAGTTTGAATGTGAAAGTTAGCTCTAAGTTTCTTTAAATGACAATTGTTTGTCTTGCTTCTGCCGATACTAAACAGGTTTTGCTGCATCTGTAACCATATTAAATTTACTGATGGCATTTTTATCCCAGCTCCACGTTTTTGCAACTTGTATTAGTGTTAAGGAACAGTAAAAACAATTTCTCTTTTTCATAAAAATTGCAAACGATTCTAGTGCACATATTCATTAACATACTGTGATTGTGTCATGTTTCGCAATCACAACACTTTTTTGCAAAGAAATACCTACATAACATCTCCCACTACTTTGGGTTCTTAAATTGTTTGCCTACTGTTGTGCCATTGTGTCTTGGAAAAGTTTGGTAGTGGGTTTTATCACTTTATCAGCTTTTTATATTGACATCACCTTATTTTGTTTCAGCGGAAAAACTACCTAAAAATGAAGGGGGAACAAATCGGCCAAGACCTGAGGTTGACATAACACAGTCAAATCCACCTGGAGGTTCAAAGGGGTGTTGTAGCTCCCACTGAAAACTCTGCTGTTAATATTAATGTGCAAAAAATAGTAATTGACCATTGATTTGCTGTGAAATAACTTTATTGTAAGTTGTTTTGCCAATAATCAACAATGGTTGTGGAAAACAATAGCAAAAAATAGGTTAACTAGCATGCTTTTGATGCCGATTAAAGTTTGCAGTGTAGTACACACTGCTATGTATTCTGAATAATTGATATCACAGATAACTTCTATCAACTGGGTTAAAGCAGAATATAAGACAGGCAGATGGGATAAAGTTTTACTGTTGGAGATTCAATGACATGATGCCTGGTGTAATTTAGATTTTTAATCCTGATTCTTCTGTGTCATGCAACTCCAAAAATGTATATTAGAGGTATATCCATTGTCATATATGCTTTGACCATTTCATTCATTGCTGGAAAGCAGTTTCTACCATTGTTTTTTTTTCTGTTTTGCTTATACATAACATGTATCTTATTTCACCTCTGTATATAGAGCGGTTTCGTTGGAAGCCATGCAACTTGATTTTAGTGGTTAGCTTTTGTTGCAAGCAACCAAGTAAACTTATAAGTCAACCGAAAGTACAGTAGTTTTCTAATGCCAATTCGCAAGGTTTTGCTTTAAGACGCCTTTGGATCCATGCCTAATTTGCTTTGTTTCACAATGACTTCAAGATACATTCCTCTATCTGTAATAGGGGACTATGGTCGCATTTTGTGCAAAATCATTGATTTATCTTTCTAACTTATATCTGTTCATGGTAAATAATAAAACTTGCTAAATTGGTTGTGCTTACTTCGTCTTCAGACAAACCATTTGTTCTTCTGTGATTTGACATGAATTGGGCATTTAGCGATAAAAAACAATGATTACAAACCGCGGATAAAAGGCCACAGGGACGCAAATAAAAACCACAGGCAGTGAAACGGTTAAATTAGCTGGACACCTTGGCAGCATACATTTTTGGATGTTTATAGAAATCTGTGTGAGCCACTTGAACTTCTAGGCATTCAAATCTCTGGGCGGCAAATGCTTCACGAACGTCACAAGAAAACGTTCGGCAGTGTTGAGAAACAGATCTAAACGGCATAATGGTGTTCAGCAGATCCATGACAATTAAGTGCCCCCTTTTGCCCCTACGTACTGGCTTGTGCATGAGACTTTTATCAAACGAAAGAATATTTCCAATTGTATTAAGTAAGGAGCTTATTTCACCCATCATGACACATATATTTACCAATTTATTTAATCTGCGTAAAAAAACACTGCTTTAAAGACGTAGGCTACTTGTTTATTTTTTGAATCCAACATATTATAACGTCTCCTCACATAAGCTTTTAAGACAGAACGAAACAAAGAATAATAGTTTCGTTTATTTTAAAAGAAAGAGATACGAATAATCTTCACACAAATTCAATGAGGTAATTACAACAGAATAGGTAATTGAATTGTTTGCATAGTAAAGTATTCATAGTGCATAAAACTGATGGAAGTATTGCCTACAGAAAATACATAATATGTCGCATAAAGCTAATTAAACTGCCAAAAGTTAGTAGCATAAGGCAGGGTTTTGTTTCCATCGCGAATGAAAAACCAATTTCAACTCAAAAAGAAGTTTGCGAGCGCGGTGTTGCTAAATTCACAGCACTTCCTTCAAATTTGTGCTAAGATTCGTAACATATTTTGTATTTCGAGTTTGTTGATCGTTTACGTGTTTAACGGCATGATACCGGCATCAAGAGCTTCTATTTTAAAATTGTTAAAAATTGCGATGTCCAAACTTTCCGTTCTTTCAGTATGCTGGCGGTTTGCCTGGTCATTTTCTTTAGTCAATGATAATCGATGCACACCTGTCATTTTGTTCCTGTTCTCTGAATCGAGCCAAAATTTAGCCCCAAAATAGCTACAACTTCCAGATGACTAAGAAAAACAAAAAGTCAATACGTGCGATGCCAACACTGGCAGGTCCAGCACTATGTTAACATTCGATTATAAAATGTATAATTACAAAAGCAAACTAACCGTCAACGTTAATAACAAAAACTGCGAGTTTTACCCTTTTTAAAAGCATTCTTTTTCGTATTTGCGGTACGAAGCAAAATAGAAAGCTTCTTCATGTGAACCACCTGAAAGGGGAATCACCCACCTTGCCCAACTTGCCATTTTAGAGGAACCGTAAATTTTGTGCTACCGGTAAGTAATTTTTTTCCGTTGCATAAGTAAAGCTAATATTTTAGTAGTTTCTGATGGCAGTACGGTGCGGTGATACGATAAGGTACGCCCCTCGCAACGAGGTACGTGGTACACACAACTCGATACGTTACTGTCAGCTTTATTTACATATTAAAGCATTTGGTGGAGATTGTGCGCGGATTGTTCCCTAAATCACCGAAGGTGCGCGGGTCAAAACCAAAATATTGCTCGCTTATTCTTCTTTCTAATCTGGTACACCTGTAGTGGTTGAAGTGTGAAAGCATATGCACAGTGCCACGTTTCACCGAACACGTGAAGGTATAACATCTATTGGGTACACAGATGACGTATTGATGTTTGGTAGTTTGTTCATATACCAGGCCTGAAAATATGGTTTTCCAACATTAAATTTTGGTATTGGTGCTGCATAACATATCCCAAAAAAATTTTTGTTGTGAAAAAAAACTTTTAACAGAGGCAATGAATAAAGAAGATTTGGAGCGCTGGAAACCATTGTCATTTACCCATGTTGAATATGTAGAAGGTAATTATTATTAATCTAATTTGCTGAGTTTAGTTTACTCTTTACACAATTTGATAAAAATCAAAATGTTTTATGTTTTAAAGGTGATGTTTTGGGATTTATTCTGGCTGTTGCAAGTCTTCTTCCTATATTTGTTTTAGTTGCCTTTGCGACCCATATATATTTCCGGAGAGAGATACACACAGTAGGAGTTTGATGTTTGTTAAAAATTCCAAGTTAAAATATAAAAACAATACTGTTTCATTGGGTATAACCTGCCCCCTTTTAGCAGCTACAGACAAGCATGAAAACAAAAGTTTAACAGTCAAACAAATACCTACTGGTAAAGTCACAAAAACCTTCAAACAATTTTTTAAAAGGCCACATTACTAAAATGTCATCCAAAATCATGAATGTCTCGCGGTCTGTCAAAGACGAATGTAGCCACAAGGACTTCAGTTTCATTGTTTCAAATTTTTATCAATTTAGCTTTTTTGTAGCTCAATATAACTTAACCAGAAGTAATGTTGTGCAGTGTTTTATGAGTTAGCAAAGACAACAAAGCAGTGAAATGAATATTACAGTTGCTTTGTATTTATCATTTATTTCTGTTTAATGCAACAATGATAATGGATTTACTGCCATACTGTGCCTAAAAACCCGTCAAAAGGCCAAAAATCTTAATAATATTTGATATTTGACCAAGAAGTTTTTTTAGATCTGCTTTCTTTTGGGAATATTTCTCAATGAATTCATCAATCTTGCCCTAAAATTGCATTACCAGGAATTGAGACCAAAAGGTGTACATATGACACATGGAGTTGAATATGGTTGGCCTTCAGCACATTCACAGTTTATGTCATTTTTTATGTCATATGTGATATTGTTTTGTTACATCAGGTATGAAAAGTGTCCAACCAACAGCTACTAAACCATGTTTTTTTAGTATCAAAGTTATTAGTATTTTTAGCATTTTTAGTATTTATTGGTCCCTTCAATCAAAGGAATACTTATTGTTCTCCTTTTTTGTCTAAGCCTCATTTGGTTTCTATATTGCGCTAGAAAAGATGGTGTTTAACAATAACCCTGCCTATTACAGTTGTCGGTCTGTCAAAGAGCGAAATATTGTTGTTGAATTTATAGCACTTCGAAATATTTAGAGTAATCAAACTATCAAAAAAAGAAACTTTTAGGTTACTTACTTTACCAAATATTGCCATTTTTTCTGTTTGGGGGCCTGTTGGTAATTAAATTGGTTAACTGGGGTCGAAACTCTAAACATATCACTTCAGGAATCTATCATGTGGGCAAATTTGAAGATATTTGAATGACTTTTTTTTGATGAAATGGTTAAAAAATGGCTTTAAACACAAAAAAATAAAAGGAAAAATAAAAAAAACAAATTTAAGACCATATGTGTCCCCTTTATGGAAGAGACACCATATAATGTTGCAGTGACAAGTAAACCTGACAATTTTTTAGTACTTGTGGCCTGTTTTTAAAGGGAATCCTCTCTTGACTTCTTTTATCTATATTTGCAGATTGAAACATGATTTAACATGGTTTAATATATTGTGGAAGCTTTCTATTGCTCTGGTTAGTGTCGCTATAACTGGCTTGGTCAGTTGTAGCCGGGTTTATTTGCAATATCACACATTGTCACAAGTTTTATCTGGGATATTGATCGGCTGCATCTTGGGAATCATATGGTTTACTGTAACTCAGGTAACAATGATTAGCTAGTTGCTTCTCACTAATTTGCACTAATGTGTTGCTTTAGTGCTTGTGATTCGTGATTCAGAGATTTACTGTTTGCTAGTTAGTTGCTGTTGCAAAGGCACTTTTTGTAAAAATAGTTATTAATGTAAAAATGAAACTTTAAATGGCATGCAGGTATTCTTCACAAACTATTTTCCTGTATTGGTTGATTTAAAAGTGTGCAGACTTTGTATGATTCGTGATTCAACATTAATACCAGACATCCTAAAATTTGAATACACTGCTTCAATGGAGGAATCAAGGTATGTTGTACAATTGCACTAAATTGTTTTGTAACTATAACATCCTTTTTTAATAAATAGGTCAAGGTTGAGGAAGACTAGGAAAAAGGTTTCTTAGTGTCTTGAAAACATGATTGCAAGAATTTTATGGGCCATTGCGAAGAGGATGCATTGGTTTTATTCTTGTTTGTTTCTCTTTTTGTTTATGTGTATCAACACAAGCAGTAGTCAACCCCCAATGTTTTATTAAGCCCAAATAGTTGACCTAAAACCCCTCCCCCCCAAAAATACAGTAATGCTTATACAATAACATTTTTGTAATTGGACACTGATGTGTAGTGTTGACACTGTTAGTAAAGGCAACCTCTCTTGTTTTGGGTCCCCTTTCATAAAGGGGGCAGATATTGTTTTTACTTTGGTGCTTCTGAATGGTGTTTTTTCTGTCTAAAGCCGGTTTGTTTTCACAATTTGGTCAGGAAATCATCGTTATTTAAAAGTTTTATGTGGTAACCGAAATGAGTTTGCTATATAATGTTGTAAAAGACTGCATTACAACAATGCAGGGAGTTTGTAGACCTGTTTGCTGTAGCCTGGTCAAAGGTCACTGCAAGTCAACCTGTTGGTAATCATGATTTTGAAATGGTACATGTAAAAAAATATCATTTTTATTTGTAGTGTATGTGCAATGACATTACAGTTTAGAAGAACGCCACCACCCCAGTGTGGTTTGTATTGAGTGCAATCTGATCAAGTGAACTCATGAAAACTTCAGTTACTTGCTATACAATGATTACTATACCTTTTTTGCAGTAGTACACAAATTAGTCGGAATTTTGGAGCAAACTACTGAGAAAGTGTGCAATTCTTTTGTCATTATAGGTCCCCTTTCGTAAGGTTTTGATTATATCCAACAAATAATGCATGCCCACAATCACAAAACAGCAACTATTCGCCCTGTGATGATAAAACTCCTAATATAGTAATGCAGTAATTAAACACCTCGAAATCAATAAACGAACCCGAGAAGCTGAGGGTACTTTATATTGTTGCACAACTTTAGTCGAAAGAATTACGCACAAAAACGGTTATTTGGGCTGGAACGGCCTGACGTCGTGCTTGTTACTACCGATCTACTTTTGTCGCCCAACCCTTGCTACTGCCGTCTCGAGACTAGCTTGACGCAAGAACCGTTTCAGATAGATTTGTGTTGTCATTGCTGTTTTCGAACGAATAAATGGGAATCATTTCATTGGGATGGAATTTATTTCAAAAGAATAGAATTTAATCGAATTAATCACGGGTACACCTCCTGGTGCAACCGGGAAGCGACGAAGCTTGCGTACTGGTGATACTGGTTGACTGTGTCGAATCGCCTGACCCGTGTTTGGGTGATCATTGTTGCGTGGACTCGGCTTAGCGCACACGAATGTGAGTCGATGTGTGTGATGAATTCTCGACAGCCAATGGGTTGAATGGCTCGCTTCCAAAGGGTAGAAACTGGTTAGGCGATGTGCTTCTTTTCATAGATCATAGGCTGGGCTATTCCCAGTTGCTCTTGTGTCGGTTGGATCGGGCCGGCATGCAATGCTGCACGAGGCGGGCCTTCTAGTTGGGGGTAACACTAAAGCAGAAAAGCGGAAAAAGTAGGAAATCAACACTAAAATCGACAGGAAAAAGGAAAATTTGGGGCATTTCTAAGAGGGAAAAAACGTATTTAAAAAAAACAGGAAAACAGTGAAACTTCCAACATATGCGACTAATGTGATGTCGACACACAGGAACACATTGTAGCTTACAAACCATGTCAAGGCGATGTAATAACATTTTACACCGATTGTGTCGAAATACAAAAAAAACGCGATATGTTTCTTATTTGTCTATTATGCCATTTGAATCGATCGATCCAACAGCGCTTTGTATCGATTGTGTCGAAATACAGAAAAGTAAAAATGACGGGAAATTTTCTTTCAATGTTCAATGTAAAAGTAGGCTAACAACGTAAAAACCGATTGCCAATCCCCATTGTGGGTTATACCTAATTGAAACGCTTATATCAGTGGTTCCCAAACTTTTCTGACTGGCGACCCCCTATAATGATTTAAAATATCTTGCGACCCGACATTTTTTTCTAAACAACAAGAACAATCAAAATGCTTTTAACAGTATATAATTTATTTGCATTCACTTTCGCTCCATAAGACGTCTGGCTTTGCAACTTTATGGCCTAACTAAGGATTTAATTGTTGATGACAATAATTACTGTACGGACGTTTCAATGACAATGCCTGTGCAGTTAGCTATGGCCCACTGCTTATTGTACCTGACAAGACAGGTGCTGCAGGCCAAACCAGTTGTAGCCTATGAGTGGTTAAAAGTTCTAAAAATTATCACAGATCTGTCTGCGTTTGAAAAAATATCACATATCTGTCGCGACCCCCAGGTTGGGAACCACTGGTTTATATTCTAACTTATTTGAATGTTCTCTACGGGCTTATGCACTATAGTCCAGGCTACCCTAGACTGTTAATTAAACGCTCCATTTAACTTAGGCCAGATATAAGGCCCCTTCAGACACGAAGCTGCCTGAGGTTGGCGCTGCGCGCTACCACGGCGGGCGACCGATGCCTGCGCACCGGCATACGCGAGCGCCGTTCTTGTGGCCTTAACACATACGAGCTCAAAAAGCTGGCTACTTAAGAGTAAATAGGCTTGTTGAGTAACCTAAACGTCGATACGCGCTGAGTATTTTCACTAACTCTAGATTTGAACTTTATCTTATTTCGCCAATTTAAACGTCGCAGCCTGGGTTCCTCGTTTTCTAGTTCATCTAGCTGGCACCCATTATTTTTTTTTAGCACGAATAACGTGTAGCCCTAAATTGAGCGGTTTATATACCGATGCTCGCTTTTTTCTAGAATACTGTGGAAGAACAGGCGACCTAGTTTAGGTTGCGACGTGGGTTGCAATAATGTGACTCTCTTATTCACTTTTTTCTAGAATCACGGTGGTAAACCTGATACTATGTCGAGTGACGACAAGTTGAAGCGATAAAATACGAGGTGTGATATAAACACAAGGTCGTACAGATGATACAACATTAGGAAAATCGTATTGCGGTGTTAGTACGTACCTAATGTTGTGGTAGTTGCAATATTCGCACAAAAACAAATTGTGGATGAAAATGCGTCTCCAAAACATATATCTTTTTGCCCAGGAAGGATATGATAAAATTGGACTTACAACAGTGAATGGATGCCTATGCACCTTTTTGTGCGCTTTTAGCGTTGAAATACCTTATGTGCAACAAAATTAATGAGCTTTTGGTGCATTTTCTGTGCGAGCGGTGCATAACATGAGTTTTTGTGACTCACTGTTTTCCTGTTTTTGTGTCCCTTTTGGAAGGGATCCATAACTTCACAAAATGTACTCCGTGTAGAACCCCCTCTCACATATACCCCTGTTTAATCTAGTTTTTGTCACTGCTCTGTTGGAGTGCACGGAAAATTATATTTGCTGTTCAAGAGATACATATTTATTGATTTGTCCTGGTACAATATTACATACAAAATCACGAACAAAACATAATACGAACAACTGCATAAAACAAGAGTAACTTGAGTGTTTAACCTTTTAACTGGGTAGCACATTCCTTTTTATGTCATTAAATCTTATCGAAGGTATGTAATAATCTGATGTACTTGAAAGTATAAAGTTTGTAATTCACAGAAATTTGAGTAAATGAAAGATTGTCTTTGTGGACTGTTGTCCCGATATGAAAGCATGACCAAATCATTTTCAAGTTTTGAAATTTTACTGCTGGTTTTCTTCACAATCGCTTGCGATCAGCTAAAACTCTGATGATGCAGCCCATTCCACCTTTGGCTGTTACCTATTTAAACAATCACAAGTTCATTAGCTGTTTTCAAAATGTTTGGTATTTTTCGCCACTTAAGTTTATTACAAAACTAGAGACGTGGCGTTCTCCATATTGTTATTCCACATACACCACCACCCCTAAATGATGTTTTCCACAGGTGCCATTTTTTTATTACATTGGATATAAATTTCATCAGCATGATATAACATGATTGTTTCTGCTAGCAAAAACATATGGGTCCACACACACATGCAATTTCTGAATAGTAGTGATGTTTTCAGGACGTGATCGGTTTAGGAATCAGTTTTAAAATTTTGAACAAAAAGTAAAGATTTCCATTTATAATCTAGCTAAATTATTTCCTACATCATGTCAATTTCAAAAGCATGATAGTTTAACCTGCAGTGACATTTGGTTGAGTCGCAGCAAACTGCACAACAAACTCTAAATGACCTTTTCTAACACAGTTTTAGTAATACTCTACAAATCCAACAACAATATCGTGATTTTTGACCAACCAAACATAAGCTCACATGCTACTGTAAATAGGAGCAAAGTACGGCATCATCTTTCACTGCAATATTTAGCAAGCGCATCTCGGTAAACACTATGTAATCACGTAAAGCAGTGGTGCAGTATTAACAGCTGGGATTCGTCCCAACTGTCTGTCATAAAACATGATAATATCTTTTTATGTATTGGGAGGTGTTGTGTGTACAAAACACACAACAATATAGTAATGATCTGTACTGACCATACTAGCCTTTTAATGTTTGTAGTTAGTTATAATCAATTCTGTCATTTCATCTTGTAATTTATGTAAAAATAGGTATTCCACAACTTTGCATGTGTGGGGACCCATGCGCCCCCCCCCCCCCCCCCAATCATGTTATAAAAAGCTTAAGTAACTATAGGACCCAACGAGAAATGAAATGGTGAATATATATGCATTTTTAAATTGAGTTATAGCGTATATGGAATGGCAATATGGTGATGCCTCCCTTCTAGTTTTTAATATTTCACCTTTGGGTGACTTCAAGCATTTCAAGCCAAAATTAAGTGAAAAAGTTGCAGAAATAGTGACAACAATATGTACCCCCCAGGGACCCATAATTACTAGGGAAAGGATTCGCAGAACCTGTTTTGGGACATTTCAAGGTTTATGAAGATTAAAAATTCTGGTAGTTTTGCCTGATATGAGCATTAGGCAGAGTGAAAATAATATGTTCAAATACCTTTTCATGCCATGTAAGCAAGCAACCACACTGTTGACCATCTAGGTTCATTGAAAAACCCTTATAAATATACTTCATCAATGCATCCAATTCCTCAATATTTAGGGATTGAATAGTTGATGCCACATCAGCAGCTTTCATAGATGACAGAACTCTGATAGTGAGAAGTGTTGCATTTTCCTGAACATATGAATTTATTTTATGTTCAACCTTGCACAAAACATGTTTTCAATCAGCTTTTATTCATACATGTAAAAATTGAAAAACAACATAAGCAGCCTTTTCACATTTTACAGGAAAAGTGATTTATCAAGCACATAAATAGTATGCAAGCATGCATTTACAAGTCAGTCAGACACAGCCACTAATGTGACATCAAAAATGTAACCTTTTTTACTGTAATGGTGTTATGACACGAAATTGAAGCAAACATAAAAAACAACATACCTTTGTGCTATTGTCTTTTGTCCTCACTGGCAAACTTGCTAAACAAGTCTTTAGCGCTTGAGCATTATTTCCACTAAACACATTAACATCATAAAATAAAGAACTCAGGACATTATATATACTGCACAGTTAATCACACTAAATCTTTTAATACTTGATCATTTTTGTACATTTTTTTTCCAAAATTTTGTTGTGTCAAAGGTTCTGGTATTGCCCAATATTCATTACAAAACTAGAAAGGTAGTTTTTACCATATTGTCATTTCACACAGACTACAATGTGAAAAGAAGATATTCACTACATCACTTTACCATGGTTATGTAAGTATTTATTGCATGATTGATTACACAAGCAAAAATGCATGGGTCCTCAAACATGCAGATTTGTAGAATATATACACGTTTTTCTAGATACATGTCAAAAATAGCTAGTCTTGAAAGATTTCTTGTCTTTGGGACATGGGTAAAAATTTGGCCACCAGAGGCAGCTGTGAGTATTCTAGAAACTGTCTTAAGCCCCCAACTCAGCATACAATTCCCCTATTAGGCCATGAACTGAATGTGCAAGCATGTCGTTTAAGATTTACAACTCTACAGGGCAATCACCAAAAACAAAAATTATGCTTGACTTCAAAAACTATTTGCTTGCCAGCCATTCTATCTTGCATGTCCTCACAGTCAGACCACGAACTTATTTCACCACCATGAATAGTAAAGTACACATAGATAAACATACTTTTGTGTACATTGCAGCACAATCCTAAACAATTTCTGTTTTAGTGTAGTCCATTAAAAACACAAAACCCACCCAAGCATCAGTTGGTTAACTTCCTGGTTGTCAGGTCCAGAATCATTTTGGTCCACTTGGTCTTCATTGAATTTTTCTTCATCATATTGATCAACATCAATTCGCCGAAAAACAGCAGAGTTGACGGATTTCAACATTGTATTTAAGCTGCTATATGTTGGCTAAATATTAAAACCAATGCTATTTGTGATGTGCAAAACCCAAGCTGTACAAAAGAGCAAGGCCATTAGTGTACAAAACAGCATCCTTTTGCAAGATTACCCAGTAGTTCTTATCAAGGGAGTCTTGAATTTCTACAACGTGTGTACTGCTTACTATCTCACTTTACAATAGGACCAGAAATGTGTCTTTAACGCATTGTGATGTCACAACTTACACAGGCACTGTAAAGTGACATAGATGGATTGTAACCTAGAACACAGCCTGTTACAATGAGGTTTTTTTATGCTTGCATGTATATGCAAGTTGTGCATTTTGCTCAGCAGAGCAAATAGTTTTTTCGCTCAGCAGAGCAAAACTTTACATGAGGGCCTGCATGTCAACTGTTGGGTAAACTAGAGTAAAATGTTGTCAGCTTCAAATACTCACCAATCTTGTAAAAAATTAAGCAAATTTTAAGGGCTCTTTTACAACCAACTCATGCAAACAAACCAGCGCTAAACAGAATAAAAGAGAAAAAACATTATGTCACTGCTTCAAAGCGTCCGTGTTTATTTTGAGTTATCTTACTTGGTCAATGCTGCGTTTGCACATTAATTGCTTCGGGAAGGAACTTAACCCTCTCTTACCAAGCTTAGGCTTTAGTCACTTAACAATCACTACAGTTCAACCACTTTCAAAAGTTTCCTTATGTCACCTAAATTCCCAACACCAGGTAATCCAGAAAGTGTCAAGTCAATGTCAATTTGTTGTGCCTAGTTTAATATCTGAAATGAACACAAAGAGTAACAGTAATGGCAAGTTCAACCACTAAATTATAATAAGCATCACTTATGCTTTACAATGCTAAACAAACTTTGTTCAACAGACAAAGTAATCAAAATCATGGTAACAGTGTTTAGGGTTGGAACAACTATCAAACATAAAAAAGTAATAAAGCTTAATTTAAAGAACAAGCCACTTGACAGAGCTTTTAAGTTTTTTGTTGCTACTTCCTTTTAACATCTTTAATTTCTTTTGGAACAACAGTGTACTTTTGTGCAACTCGCAAAGCAGGAGAATAGCCATCAGCATAGGAATTGTCTTCAAACAATACAAGATAGTCATCAAATGATGAACTAGGCCTTTCACTAATGACAGCACGATAAAAACATGTTGTCTGGGGATAAAGAGCCATCACCAGTGTGCCCTTTTCAAACAGAGCATCTGGGTCAGTTTCTGGATTTGCCTTCCACTGTGGAAGAGGCACAACTTTTCGCTTGCTTAATGTGTGGCATGCTCTTCCCTCTTCATCAATATCATCAACTTCATATTTTAATGTTGTTGGATTGTATGACACAACTTCTGCAAGAATCCACTGTTCTTCCTCATCAGTTTTTACTTTAGCAGCAACCTTATCACCTGGTTTAGCAATATAGTCTACAGATGCACTGATGGCCCCACACAAATGAGGCACCTTTTCATGGGGTTTACCAATCCACAAAGCCAATGTCTGCGCAGATTTTTGCAGCATACTCATTAACACTCCCCGGCGCATACTCTTTCTTGGTTGTTCTTCAACCACAGATGCTGTAGAAACTCTTGTTGTTATTCGCTTTTCCTCTTGCACAGACTTGATTCCTGCAATTAACTCAAGACACTTTCTTAACATATCACATTCTGTATCAGAGTCTTGTAAAGCAGTGTTATACAGTGAACTAAGTTTTTGTTTGTAATAAGAGGATATCTTTTGCTCAGATTGCACTTTTTCATGAGTTTTTGAAATCATTTCCAGATTGAGTACTGCACTTTGTCGCTGGAGTTCAGTTTTTAAAATTGCATCAAATAAATCACCCATAAGACTTTTTAATTTGCTTTCATAATCGCTTGCCATTTTGTAAAACTGTGACAGTCAAACATTTAACTAAAAAGCAAAAATATGTTTAAAAAAAAGTTTCGTGGCAGAATAATTTTTTTGCCAAAATGCTTTTGGTCCAAGTTGTTACTCTTGGCTACAAAGAGGTACCGGCTAGGTTGTGTTCCAACTAGGGTTGGGTATTTAACTGGTCAAAAAAATCTGGTCAATTGACCGGTCAAATGCTTGTCAAATATGTCAAATGCAATTTCAGTTTGCAATGCCAATGATACAGAATAAACAAACAAACAAAACGAACTCTGACCTATATCGCAATTTTGAATGAAAGTCCATTTCAGCAAAAAAGCAGTCTTATGCAGGTACCAGAGTGAAACTGGCGCACATTGCAATTGCTCGGAAACTAAAAACGATACGGTTTCAAAATTTTGACACAATATTTTAGGCCATTTAGACAATCTAGCGTATAAACTTTTTTAACAAAAATAATATTTTTTAATAATTATTACGCAAATTTCAATTTAATATTTATCGATATGAATGAACATCATGGCTTCATTGTGCGCTGGCCCTCAAACTTATTTCTACTTTTTTAGATTTACATATGTTACGCTCTATGTGCGTATTTTTAAAATGAGCTATCGCAAGCCAAACCTAGAAGGAAGTGCTTGCAGTGGGGGAGTCGTGCACACACTACTTTAACGTAACACTAGACTACATCGCATTTTAGATGGTGATTTCAAAGTTTCTTCTTGTACTTACGACTCGGGTTTCAAAATACAATACACGAAAAATACACAAGTGCATGTAAAATGCACAAAAAATACATCGACGGAAAAATACATGTATTTTTTGTATTAAATTAAAACTTACTAAAAGCTAAGTTTTTCTGTGCTTGTAGGCCAGTGGTTCCCAAACTCGCGTCCCCAAAACGTGGGGCGCGTGGATGCTTCTGAGAGTCGCGGAATGGTGCATAACAAGCAACAACATATAGCCTACAAATGAGGAAACACACGACTCGGCTTTTTAAGGTACAGCCACACACAATCCAACCATTCCTAAGGCGAATTTTAAAGCCCTGTTGATTCTTTTTTATCACAACGTGTGGAGATTGTTTGTTTGTTTGTTCGTTTCATTTTTATACTCGGGAGACGGAGCAACGCCTGAATGCTCATTATGAGTCCACCGTCGAGCTACCTGCTTCATTGCAGTTCCGTGGATCATTTTTTCGATTTTTGAAAGTTTGTGACTTTATTTGAGTCAACCCATCGGGTTCCTTTGGGTTGGAGAAATGCCACTTACGTTTCCTGCTCAGCGACCGAGATTGGATTAGAACCTACAACCTTGTGGGCACAAGGCAGTCGCGCTAACCACTCAGCCATCTTGGCGGCCAAATTATCAAACCTTTCTTGCAATGGCCTTGTAGTTTTTTTTAAAGATAGTGAATTTGTGCTGTTACAGGCGATTTAGGTCACAATTAGATCATTGTTTTGGAAGGCGATGATGAGTAATGATCGACTTATGTGAAATAATGGCGAAATGTACCCAAATACTGACTACTTTTATTGACATAATCAATCTATACCCTTGAGTTTCGAAAAATACGAATATTTTACCATCAATACAAAAAATACATTTATTTTACACTTGTAATTTACGCGCAACAAAAATACAGTATTTTTGAAACCCTATATGACTGGTTTTACACAAAGCGACGCTGCGTTAAAATCTTTGGCAATTGATCGAGGAAATAGGCTTAAATGTTAGCAACCTCATTTTCCTACTTTTTTGTGTTCAAATAACATTAAAAAATATAAATGAGACTTTGAACAACAGGAAAATAACAGGCTTGGGCGTGGCACGGATTGGCTGACGTGGGACAAAAATGTGGAGTCTGTTGACTCACAGATATCTTTTCCGTTTTCAACTTTGGACACTGCAGATTTTTGTGTAATCTGTATAAATCTGTATACTGGATTACAATGCTGGCCGTGACGGTTAAAGCTTTTTGAAGCGTAATAGTGTCAGCCAAAGAAAGCCCCACAAATGCGAAAAATGCACTAACCCAGGAACTTTTACATCGACGCAAACTAGACTGCTACGTCACAAAGGATTTTGACAAAAGGCATTGCTGCGCGTGTGTCAGAACATGCGTTAGTTGCGCTATGTTGTAGACTTCAATCTGGCTTTGGCCCACTATGCCATAAAAGTTTTTGAAGACTTCATCGTGGGCTTGCCTATGATTTGAGTTATGGTGTACCGTGAAAGTTTTAGAAACTTGTTGCTCACAGTGATTATTTATGTTAATTGTTTGTTAAGATTAGGGTTGGGGATAGGGTAAGTAAATCATAAGCAAACCCACATTTTAAAGTTCTTATCTACCACAGCTCACAATGGACGTATGCGTACGTCACCGGTCATAAAACTGACGCATGCTCTTTAATTGTTTCTTGTGTTAACCCCGTTGTGCCGGAGCAGTCTGGCTTGCGTAGATGCTGCAGTTTCTTGGCCAGCGGCGGCCAATGAGTTGTGTTTATTTCGCTTCGTGACAGAAAACATAGCGACACAGTAGCAATGTGCAGATGGCAAAATATGCGCATTGTGTATGTGCACAAGGTGTGCGAAGTGTGCAGATCAAAACTGTGCACCGAAATATGCGCGCACTTTTTATCGAAAAATGTAAGGCCCAAAATGTCCTCACACATTATTTAAGTGAATATTAAAAGGTGTTCCCCAACAATATGACGTTTTAGGGCTTATTAAAAACGACATGCTTATTGTAGAATGTAGAATAAGGTATGGCAGTGCCTAATGTACCGTTTAATATCAGCCTAAAAAAAAGTTTTAATGAAATACCGTCAGAACCTTTGTTGAATTATAAAGTCGGGTAGAATGGATATTTGCTGTATAGTTTTGATAATGAAGAAAGGTGAACATACCACAATTACTTTTGCAAAAGTTGGATTGCCTCTAAACTTCTTTTTATTACGTTTTTATGAAACTTTATGAGATTTTTATCGTTTTTAACGGTGTGTTTTGACGTTCATAATTTTAATAGCATTATTGTTTGGCATTTAATCATATTTGGTGGTTTTTTATACTAAACAAGTATTGACCATCCTGGAAGTATCATGAAAAACAAAGGCTTTGTAGGGTACTTATACCTGGGGTGACAAAGTTAAAAGCAGGTGCACTTACGATCAATATTGTTGTAAACAACATTTGAATATTATTGCCTGATCACCTTATAAATAGCCCAAACGGCTTGGACTTTAACAATGGTAGCAGTTGTAAAAAATATAATTTATGTGAGAAGTTTGCTTTCAGAATTTTTGTTTTTCCATCTGCACATTTTTCGCGCTCACATTTTTTTCTCAGCACATTGTGCACATTGTGCGAAAAAAGTTCGCATCCACATCTCCGTTTGTAAGGCAACAGTAGAGTGTGTGGTGACGTTTTTTACGTTGCGCAGCTTTTTCCGGCTTGGTGATTGTTTTAGTGGGGGGGGGGGGGGGGGGGGGGGTTCACCAAGCGAAATAAACTCAACTCACATGCATCTTCTATTTGCATTTTATGTAACACGGCGCCATTATCGAGGCTATTGCGGGCAAAAAGGTTGTGCACCCCTTCTATGACAATTGTCCTATTCAGTATCAAAATATAATTATTATTTAGCTAATAACGTCACACTAACCACATGGTGTTCTTCTTATACCAGATAATCACCAAACGGCCTATCGAAAGACATAAACTAGAGCATTAAAGTTTCTGTGGTGATCCCTTTTCTTGATGCCCTGAGCACATGCTTGTTTTGCTTAATGGTCAATCCAGCCCTGGGTTTGTTTTCCCAGGGAATAAATAAATTTTTAAAAAGTGTTGTAGTAAAGTTATTGATGATACTACTGTTGGTATCCAGGATACTAAATTAAAGTTTCATTTGATTTATTAATGACAAGTAAAGAGGTTATTGTGTTTAGAAATTCACTGTGGTTTTGCTATCCTTTCCTGGTGTTCCGTGGATGTGATATCTATAAAGGGGATTACCCGGCTTTGAAAAATCAGGTTGCCATGGGTATAAGCAGCGAATCTGGTATAAGTAAGTAGGTTTGGAGCTGGGAGGATGTTTTGCATTCCCTAGAGTCTGCCAGGGAAAGCAAAATATTACAATTATGCGCTTTCGCAGCTTTTTATGTGTGTTGCACAAATGCTAATGATTTGGCAGGTTTGTCGGCATGCCAGATCACTTTTCATTTTCTTCTATGTGTAACACAACATCGCACCAGTACAGCAACACTTTACATTACAATAGTAAGAATCAGAGGAATGTCTTTCGGTTTTTTTAACACTGAGCCTTACACAATTAATGTTCTGTGTTGTATCTACAAAGATTTTAGTTTGTAGGAGGACACACGCATTGATAACACACAAGGAACGATAATTCATGCACTGACGCAACATGCCTTCTAATCCTGAAGCAATACCACCAGATATTTTAGCCACCTTTAGCCAAGTGTGAATTTAATCACTTCAATAGTTCGGAATTTACAGATTCCATGAAAGGCATGAATCGCTTTTGGTGAAAATACGTTTTGAATTACGTGTCAATGGGATTTAAACATAGATCGCATAATAAAGGTTTAAACAGCTTTTTTGAAAGCAGTAAACGTTACTGAATGTTGTTACCATTGGTGTAGATGGAATGCTGTAATGTTTATCTGTTACCAAACTGTACCTTATTTCTTTTAGCATTTTTTATGTTGCTAGTATGCTGCCTACCCCCTTCAACTCCCGATAGTTGTGCCACTGGTTGAGAAATTGCCGATTTTTAATTAGGTAAATGGAAATATATCATTTGGTCTGGTTTTTAAGTTGGAAACAAAATCAAAACCTTTACATTCTGTTCCAAGTGTCATGCCCTAACCTAAAAAAGCATATGTATGTAGTGTTGGTTTTTGACTTTATGTGAATATAAGCAATAATTTTAATATTTTGTTGTAATCCGAGTTTTAGAATAAAATGTTTCTGGTAGGGTGTTACTTCTATCCCACTTACTTTAAAAAAGTTTAAACATTTACTAATACTTTGCAGAATTTAGTGTTTTTTGTCAGCATGCTTGTCCAACAGGAACAATCTTTCTGTAATTTGCAATTATGCCAGCATCCTGTCTGCTGGAAAACAATGAGACAGTCATTACTATATGCTCAGAAAGAGCTTATTCAGTAAGTAAACTAAACTTTTGTATTATAGTAAAAACATTTTATGTGGAGCTGTTTCTTACATGACACAAACAAAGTATGAACTGGGTGAAGTTTGCCATGCCATTATGGTGTATTAATTGCCATGTTTAAGAATATAGCCCCACTAGCCATGGGCGCTGGCTGAAATCCTGGGGGTAAGGAGACAAACCTTAATACTTTTTTATTTATGATATTTTTTTGATGGAACATATATGAGTAATAAAGTACATTTTTCGGAATTTCCAGTATGGGGCAAGTGCCCCCTCTTGCCAATATGTGCCTGCGCCCATGTCACTGACCCCCTAAAATTGGTCATTTTTTAAACAATATCTGTTTTAATTGGTATTAGGACAGATTGTAAAACATGTCATTGTGGGTATTGATTGTTATGTTTAAGAAGCTCTTTAAAAAATATCTGAATTGACTGATTTGTTTAATTTTATTAAATTAAATTATTGTTTTGTATTAAATGAATTGTTTGACTCTAAAGCTTAATCAGCTATCCTGCTGGGATATAATGGTGTGGCATTCTGTTTCTTTTAGTTGATGACAAATGTTTTTTAATGACAATAATAATGTGACGGCATAAGCTGATGCAACGGCACCAGTTCATCAACAACAGGCTTTGTGTTAGACAGAAGCAGTTGTTAGTCTTTTCTATGAACAATGTCAAAATAATTTCTCTAGCTATCCAACAGTGTAGCCACTGCACACCTAACTAACTAGGAGTGGGGGAATAACATAAAGTTGTACTGTATCTCATGTGTAAGGATATTTTTCTTGAATTCGGAATGTTTGTAAAGTATTTTAAACTTGGGTTTGAGAAAATCATTTTGCAAAGTCACAAGTTTCTTATGAGAATTTCATATTCAACTGAAACTTAAGACTGCTTTTTAAGGCTCGTGTTGGAGCCCACAACAAGAACCACTGATCTAGAACAACGAGTGTTCGGTAAACTTTTATTACAATGGTCTCAACACTTCATTCAGTGGTAACTGTTGGGCTATGCCCCTTAACATTCAGTACAAGCTCAACGATTCCAATTAAAGTCCTTTCAACATGTCTTTTAAATTAGTAAAAAAATTTTTCAACAAATTTTTCTTTATTGAGATCAACAAAATATTTTTGGTGCAATGTGTTTAACAATATACACCTTAATTACTTGGTGGGACATACAGTAGGGCCACCAGCAAGTTATGTGGCACTTTGCCCAAAATGAATGTGTGCAGTTTGTCTACACATGGTATTGATGTGAGTGGCATTCAAAGATGAAACAGACTCAATACAGCACAATTTGTTTCCTTTTGTTGCTAATGCTCAACATAAAGTTAAATAGTCTGTGACTAACTGTGCCTCTGTGCCCAGGTCCCATTTACCATGTGGTCCAATTTTAACTTCACAGTTAAGTCACAACCCACAGTTTGCCAACTACTGATCTAGTAAAATGTATTATCCACATCTTTGCATCTAAGAGGAATCTTGTGTTTGTGCCTGCAGAAACAATTATATCACAAAACACTTAGTTAACTATAAGACTCAGTGTAAAAGAATATAGTATACATCCTTTTTAGAATATAGCATACATGTTTATTTTGGTAAATTAAGTCATTGTTTTGTATTAATTGAATATAGTAAATTGTTTGACTCTAAAGTTCATATTATACATCCTTTTTAAATTAGGTCATAATGGTGATGGTCATTGTATGCATGTAAAAACCCATACATTAATGCTCACAAAAACAATACTATAAAATGCCAAGAAAAGGAGAAAAATAATGTAATGTAGGTATTAAACATACATCCATTCTTTTGAAAGGAAAGAGACTATGTCGAAACACCAATTAGGGGTTTGCGGTGTACATATATGTAATGGCCCTATGGAGAATGTCACCCTTCCATTTTTATGATATATTTAATGGTACTATAGAAAACACCATTTTTACTCGAGAACTGATCTTTATTGTGGTAATGCCTAAATTTAGCTGGTCACCACGATACACTATCATATGCAGTCAAATGTCCTTTGCCATTTGAGCCAACTTATAATCGGTACCCTTCCATATAGGACTTAAAATGAGTTGAGAAACACTGTATCAAAAGGTATAAAACACTGTATCAATTGTATCTTATATTTTCAGAAAAAATAAAGTTTTCAAATGTGACAAGAAAGTTAGTGATGGTAAGAAACATAAAGCACATTTTATATTTTTATGTGATTAAACATATTTTAATTAATATGTGCACACTAAACCATTTATGGGCATGTAAAGAATATTGTTACTTTAGATGTGCTACCTTGTATATCAATCCTTAATTTGGGAGAGAGTTGTTTTAAAAAACCTTTGGCATTTAACAAACATGGTGACACATCCACAAGGGTTTCACGATGTGATGATGACATCATACCACGATTTCACTGGGAACCACTCAACAGGTAGCATAAAGGTTTTGTTAATAAGGTTGCAATCCTACATTGGTTGTTGCTAGACAACCTCTCAAACAGCAAAAGCAATGTGGCCACAAGGGTACCTAAACATCCCATAAACCAACAGCCAGAGAAGCATAGATAAGCAGTGTATTTTTTTGCAAAATGTGGAAAATACCTTGGGGCTGGAGATTACCCTCTATTGACTGGGTATAACCTAAAAAAGAGTCTNAAATATTTTTGGTGCAATGTGTTTAACAATATACACCTTAATTACTTGGTGGGACATACAGTAGGGCCACCAGCAAGTTATGTGGCACTTTGCCCAAAATGAATGTGTGCAGTTTGTCTACACATGGTATTGATGTGAGTGGCATTCAAAGATGAAACAGACTCAATACAGCACAATTTGTTTCCTTTTGTTGCTAATGCTCAACATAAAGTTAAATAGTCTGTGACTAACTGTGCCTCTGTGCCCAGGTCCCATTTACCATGTGGTCCAATTTTAACTTCACAGTTAAGTCACAACCCACAGTTTGCCAACTACTGATCTAGTAAAATATATTATCCACATCATTGCATCTAAGAAGAATCTTGTGTTTGTGCCTGCAGAAACAATTATATCACAAAACACTTAGTTAACTATAGGACTCAGTGTAAAAGAATATAGTATACATCCTTTTTAGAATATAGCATACATTTTTATTTGGGTAAATTAAGTCATTGTTTTGTATTAATTGAATATAGTAAATTGTTTGACTCTAAAGCTCATATTATACATCCTTTTTAAATTAGGTCATAATGTGTGTTGATGATCATTGTATGCATGTAAAAACCCATACATTAATGCTCACAAAAACAATATTATAAAATGCCAAGAAAAGGAGAAAATAATGTAATGCAGGTATTAAACATACATCCATTGTTTTGAAAGGAAAGAGACTATATGTCGAAATACCAATTAAGGGTTTGCAGTGTACATATATGTAATGGCCCTATGGAGAATGTCACCCTGCCATTTTTACGATATATTTAATGGTACTATAGAAACACCATTTTTACTCGAGAACTGATCTTTATTGTGATAATGCCTGAATTTAGCTGGTCACCACGATACACTATCATATGCAGTCAAATGTCCTTTGCCATTTGAGGCAACTTATAATGGGTACCCTTCCATATAGGACTCAAACTGAGTTGAGAAACACTGTATCAAAAGGTATAAAACATTTGTATCAATTGTATCTTATATTTTCAGAAAAAATAAAGTATTCAAATGTGACAAGAAAGTTAATGATGGTAAGAAACATAAAGCACATTTTATATTTTTATGTGATTAAACATATTTTAATTAATATGTGCACACTAAATCACCATTTATGGGCATGTAAAAAATATTGTTACTTTAGATGTGCTACCATGTATATCAATCCTTAATTTGGGAGAGAGTTGTTTTAAAAAACCTTCGGCATTTAACAAACATGGTGACACATCCACAAGGGTTTCACGATGTGATGATGACATCATACCACGATTTCACTGGGAACCACTCAACAGGTAGCATAAAGGTTTTGTTTATAAAGTTGCAATCCTGCTATCGGTTGTTGCTAGACAACCTCTCAAACAGCAAAAGCAATGTGGCCACAAGGGTACCTAAACATCCCATTAACCAACAGCCAGAAAAGCATAGATAAGCAGTGTATTTTTTTTGCAAAATGTGGAAAATACCTTGGTGCTGGAGATTTCCCTCTATTGACTGGGTATAACCTAAAAAAGAGTCTTTGTTTGAACCGTTGCTCATAGAAAACTTTGTCCATCAATAAAATGATGTCAGGCAGTTTTTTTCCATAATAAAACTGATACAAGATATTTTCAAGGATAAGCAACCTAGTTACAAACCTTCTTTTACAAAAGGTATTAAAACTAGAATAGCAAAGCGCCATTATAATGATTTGTGAGCTGCAGATATGCCGCAATCTGGCTAAACTAGACTAAACGGCCAATGTCTTGTCACCAGCTGCACTGATGAGACCTCACAAGTGGAAATAGTGTACACTGTCTGCTGCTCACAGGTATTAAAACTGTTGTTTTATTTTACAGAGAGTCATTGGTTGAAATTACTCCAGCACCAGCCAACACACCCCTACAAAGCTCCCATCGATTTGCAGAAATCAAAATGCTTTCTTCAGATAATGAAACAAAATGGCAGCATAAAAACATTAGTCACCAAGATAGGGTTCAGAACAACCCTTATACTTGTGCCAAAATTGATGTCAAGCTTTCGCTACAAGCCAATAATACTAATCGTGCCTACACCTGGGCTTCTGCACAAAAAAATAGGTAAGCTTAATGTAAAACACGCCTGGTAGATAAAGTAACTAATTCTTGACACATTTGTTTGCTGGTTACAATGATTTTTTTTCTTTTTCACTGTACGATTTTAATTATTATTTGTTTTGCAGAGAATCCTCAAGCCAATCACCATTACCGAGGTATAAATTGTGTAACTCTAAGCTTTTGACTTTTTTGACCTCATAAACTTGAAATGTGCATGGGTAAACATAATGGCATTGTTAGCATTTTTTTGCTAAATGTAATGATACAAAGTTGGTGTTGACAAGTTTAAGCCTAGTTAATATCAATAGTAACCTAGATATAACATTTATTTATAGACTGGAATCAACAGTTTGTCATTCGTCAAGAATTAATTTGCCAGAAAATGTGTCTACACATCAAAGTCAAAATCCCTTGTTTGCACTGAGATTTAAAAAACAAATGAAACTTAACTCACCTGGTAAAATGTAAGTTTAGTTTAAAAATATTGTCACTTTGTATCCTAAAACTCTTTTAAACCCTTAACATACAAGTATTTTAACCCGAAACATTTTAAACCTTGTATATTTGAACAATTTTGCACTCAACCAAAACTCATGGACACAATAAAAAAAGTTCTAAGCTTTAATAACGATTGACATGGTTTTACACATGGTTTTTATTCCCTTTTATCCCTGCAGGCTTGTCATTGCACTGAGATGAGACTTTCACAGCGGGCATATGATATGTTAATTGCTTTGTTTGACCATATTCCATCTATTTTTTTGCGGTTAATGTTTTAAGCACAAATATTTCACCCACCCACTACTGTATTGCACAAATGCACAGTGTATTTTCAGAACGTTGATTTTACATTTGTGTACCACCAATGGTGACCTTTGCATTTTTCCTTGCAAAAACAATTATACAATAAAATATTATGTATCTTGGGTACCATTTGTAAAATAATATAGAAAAAAAAACTTTTCTTAATGAGTTGTATGACAAATAATGAATTGGTAAAAGCTACCCTTAAAGTTTCTTTTAAGTTTTGTTGTTATCCTTACTAATCATTAGTCAATAAAATTGTCTGTTCCAGGAAAGATCACTTCCTCAGAGGAAAACCTAAGTCTTTACCAAATTCCAGCATGCAATGGGAACGATCTACCAAATGGCTAGGTATTCTTGCCATTATCTTGGAAAACAGACAATGAATTGTTCGAAATTTTGGGTTAATTTTTTGTTTGTTACAGAAAGATCGCAAAAGCTGATTGGCCAACAATCTTTTGTTCTGGTATGAATCTATGTGGACCGAGCCTGCAGGACTGTAAAAAAATCCAGTTTAAGCATTGATAGTCCGTCTGTACTTTTGGCAAAAATATGATTAATTCAATAAAGTTTTCACAAATTGTTAATGGGGACATTGTAGTTTGTTGAATGTGATAAAATTTTAGTAGGTACATGGTTGGTTGGTTTGGTTCACCTACTTCCTCCCCCCTTTATGTTCCAAAATGGGACTTTTTATTTGCAGGCCATAAAGATTAGAATTAGGAGGCTAAATGAGTTAAAATGTAAAATGCCAGCAGATTGGATGGTTTCTATATACACTTACTTGTGATTTTATGACAATCAAGCTGTGATTGCTTTGTGGTAACCTAAATACATTTGTTATATCATGCTGTAAAACATGAAAACAGCTGGTCTGTTGCCATATTTTTGCACATCAGCTTATATGTGGTCTATCCATGTGTGAAATGCTAATGTTAAATTTATACCACATGTGTGGGGTTTAAATTTATACCACACCTATTGGTTTATGCCTGTATAAACAAGTATGTTATAAATGCCAAGGAAAGTAAATCAATGTAATGTAGGTATTGAATATACATCCTTTGTAAAAAAAGGAATGGCGAAGGTCAAAAATATCATTTTGTTCAGACCTTTTTTAGGTGTTTTAGATGTATCCCCCAAACATTTTTCAGAAACAAATATTGTGATCTTTTAGATATCATCAAGAAAAACAACAAAGGATGAAGACTATGAAAACACATATACTCCGAGGTTTGTTATGCCTGTTTGCGTTTTGTTGTAGGATTTTTG